>JAAPAO010000469.1:0-28608 GCA_013115145.1 Perkinsus chesapeaki
ATGAGGCTGCTATTAATAATAAGTATAAGAAAGAAGAAGAGTACCTACCTGCAGCGGTGCAACAGCTTCGTCGTAAAGGTCTTGATGGTACGCTTAACTCTAAGTCAGTCGGTGAAAATGGCAACAATTACACGGTTAACACCTTGATGTGGGACCCGTCGGTAATTGCGTGCATACTCGTTATTGTTATGGGTTGGAACCTTACTGTTAAGGAGGCAGTTGAAGTATTCCTGGGTGGATGCAATGGCATATGTGATAGACAATGCTTCTTATGTACCCCTTGGGTGAAAGTCTTCAAAGATGGTACTCAGCTGGCTACTACTAGTGTATGTGTAGATGATAATTCGGTGAACCACTGCGACAACGAAGACCACATCTACAAATGTTTCATGCTCAGAGTGAGTAGCCAATCCTTTTTGGGTATTCTCCAAAGTATGGTGGAGGGTTCTCGTTGGACTATGGAGTTACCGTATGAGACTTGGAATACTACTGGCAGTACTATTATAGGTCCTACTGGCAAGAGGAGTAAGCCCTTGAGTGAAGGTATATATTCTATCTCACTGAAGAGCCTCTCGTGTTTGATATGTACTGATGCCACTAAAACACCGGCTAGTGATTGGCAATTATCAGATCATTGGGCTGGTGGGTATGGATCTAAAAAGACTACTCAACACTCGTATTATCTCTTTAGAGCTTTTGATGAGATTAATTATGTGGGTAGCCGATCTGACACTAAGTATTGTTATTTGGAAGGCCGCTCTCCGTTAATATCTAATAAGAATGTTACTCAATCTCCTATGTGGATCTCTACTTGGAAAAGGTGTGAAGAAGAGAATGTTACTGATACTATTCTTTGTGTAAGACTTATTAAATCTGATATATTGATAGTATTTAATAATATATTAGAGGAAGTCTGTGGTATACCAGTGGTAGATATTAAGAACTTTAAGGTTAATTCTAAAGAGGAAGTTGAGTACGAGCCGGTTAACATTGGTACAATCAGTAACCTGGTTGGTTCTAATTCCCCTAAGGATGATGGTGCTAAATCATGGGTTAATTTATCCCCAGCTAAGTCATCATCATCTGTCGACAAATTGATGAACCAATTTGAGGAAGTTAATGAGAAGATTGATAAATTGACCAGAATGGTTCTTAATCTCTCCCAACAACGTGACCAGCAGCAGGAAGGGTATCGTGAGAAGCCGTATCGTAAAAGCTGGCACAGCGAAGGTTGGCGAAATTACAATTCCTCGCCTAACAAAAGGTGGTGAAAGTTTATATTGATTTTTCGTGCATAAGTGTTTCTGTCTGTTCATTGGTATCATGAGCCCTACCATAGATGGCAGACTCGTAGATACTGCACTTATTTTATTCTACTATACTGCGTATAGCAGGCGGGGTGTGTTGCGAGCGCACAAAGGTATTTTTGGGCGTGCGCTTTTGATAAGCTGTGCAAGCTAGCTCTAGCATTGATCTGAGATAAGTAAATCTATAATAAAGTTAATATATAAGTATTTTACGTGTTTCACGTATTATACGTTACGTATATCCAACTATAAGTTAGTAGCACCCCCTCTATTACAATACCCAAGGCTAGGTGGGTATTATTATTTATTGGTATTAATCACTATTATCCTTGGTTGCGTTATTCTATAAAGTGTTATGAGCAATTCCTTAAGAAGCATCGACGACATTGAGCAAGAAGTCACTAACGGCTCCCAACAATCTGTCTGAACCTCAGGATCTGGAGCGAAGGCTTCGCTCAGCGAAGTTGAGCATTAATAATGCGCAAATAATATTTATTTGCGATTGTTGAGCTCAGTCGAAGGATAAATATTATCTATCATGTTACTAATTGTAGTTACTAGTTATCTTTTAGTTAATTATGTTATTGTTATTACATTGTTGACGTTATCAATAATAATTTATTATATGATATAACTGTGTTATCGATCAGGGTTACTTATTTTGTAAGACTTATTTCCTTTGAATGGGCCGACCGTGTAAGTCCGAAAATTTAATTAAACAATACTACCTGCGTTTGACACTCTCTCCTAGTCTAAAACCGAAGCAGAAGAACAAATGCAAGTGTTTAATATGTGGGTGGGAGCAAGTTGAGAATACCTCCCGCTTGCTTGAACACCTAGAGGAGGGCCATCACATTGATGTCCAACAACCTAAGCGCCTTAGCCAAGGTTCAATTCTGTCCACTCCCGATCGGCGTCCCCAATCCCAACACCTTGTGCTTTTCTTATAAAAGCATTCTAGCTTACTAGCGTAACTAGCTTGTGTTGCTCCTCTCGTTGTGTGATTTCACTCTCGTCGATACTCTTGAATATCACTTACAGACTGTAAGTTACAGTATTTGCTCGTTATCGTGTAGTCTTGGCTCGAGTTGAGGCATCACTGCTGATTTCCGTCACAAAGCTGACGGAGAGGCGTAAGAAAGAGCCTTAGTGTGTATGCGTGCAACTATGTAATCTGCATGGCTATGCGGCATAGCCTATGCCGCACAGCGCAGTCATCTACGTTGCTTGAGAATACCTTCCTGGTTCTCACCATTGACGTAAGTCTGCACATATATAGAACCCTCGCAACAACGCGGCATGTACTCATGACAACTATATGTTTTACTATTTTCAATATAACGCTGCAACCCAGTGTTATCTCGGTTGAATGCTACATAGCCTTGAGAGGACCAAACACTTGTCCCCCTGCTTGATGCTACTTGTAGCTTTATATTGGCCTTGCAGGCTAATTGCGAGTATTGCAGGATACATGCCTCGGAAGGGAAGTCAAGTTCCAATGTGAGAGTACGGGTCAGGTTGGGCATCGGGGCACGACCCGCCACGCAAATGATGGAGGTATGTTCCGGGAATACTGACTGCACGCCTATTCCCGCCGAAGGTATGCGAGGCGTATCCACGGGTTCCCCGTTGGACACTCTGACGGCGATACCTCCGAATCATGAGCCTCGAGAATAGCTATTTACTATGTAATACATAGTATGTATATTATAACTGCAGTGAAGTGATCTGCTCAAAATGCAGAGCGAGAGTGCCGTCCTGGGCTTCGCAGTTGAGAGCTACAATGTGACAGTTCGGTCACACTAGAGTCGAGCTGCTACATAGAGGACATGTTGTAACCCTATACTTTGCAATAAAAATTTTTCATGAAACTTCGGAGTTTTTCTGTTTTTTACATCTTTTAAATCACTACCATGCTGTAATGGGTTTGAAAAGAGCCTTGCCATGCTGGGCTAGACTATAACCCAGTAAATTACTGGCAGTAATATATACGAAACTGATGGCAAGGACTGCGTACATATTTGAAGTGGAATTATTAATAGTTCGGTCACTCAGCGCCCGAGACAACTAAAACGATTCGACTCTTTGTGTCATGTGGATTCTTTTACTCGTCCTTTTCGAGATCTTGGTGGGTGTCATACCAGATCGTGTTATAAGGCAATACATTGCCATGTATTACGCTACGAACACGAAGCCCCGAGAATACGTACTTTTTACCATCGTGCATGTGGACGACCAGCCGGTGAATATGGTTGTGGATACTGGCACTAACTTCTTCCTACTGTTAGAGCAATCGGCTTATGAGAAGCTTCTTGGCCATGGTGCATGCGAGATGGTCTTCTCTCGGTGTTATGATTGCCAGAAGTCTTGCCAGCCTATTAATCCTAAAACCATCTATTTTGCAGACGGGAGGTCAGTCAAAGCCTTCAGACGTTATGGCTCCCTAAGATATGGAGTCAACTGGTTCACAATCAGCTTTGGCCTAGAGTTCGAGTTTTCCCCATCTCCTGCGGTACGCAACCCTCCCGCGCCTTTTGGTCTCGGTCCAACTATTGACGTTAGGTTTCCGTCAGTTTTAGAACAGCTTGTAACTCAGTCGCCAAAGGCAGTAAAAGAGAATACCTTTGCCTTGTACCTCAAGCCCGGACCCTTTTCCACAAGCCATCCAGTTGGAGAGTTGCTGCTCGGTGGTGGAGATGATTCTCTCTATGAAGGACCGCTACAATTCGTTCCGATGGTGGATAGATACTACTGGAAGGTCGGACTGACCGAGGTACAGATCGATAGTGATAAAACAGTTGATGTTGCCGGTAGAGTTCACCTTGACACTGGTAGCAACTATATACTGGTTCCGCAAAACAAACTGATGGAGCTGATAACGAGTATTCAATGGGCGGTGAGCAAAGCCGCTGCAGAGGCTGTGCACTTTATGTATGATGAAGAGTTGAGCCTGTTTCAAGTGAACTGTGATTATCGAAGATATATGCCAACTCTTCGCTTTATGTTGTCCACCCCGAACGGGAACGTTCCGCTTAACATCACCCACGAGGGCTACGTTCCTGTAAGAGAGAATCTCTGTTATTTGATGGTGAAAAGCGGAGTGTTGACTTTACCAAATTTTATGCTGGTACGCAATTATTTAGAGTTCCAACTTGACCAGAAGAGGATCGGTATCGCGAAGCTCAAGCTGGCCGACAATTCATAACAGTTTCTCAGCTAGCTTGTTCGCGAGCCTCTGCCTGGCAGACTCTGCGGTGGTGTATCCCCCTTTGTTTCTGGGATACTGGGCTCTATATGGTCCACATATTCTCTTCAACTTGTTTGTTGGGGGACATTCTTTGAGAAAATGCTAAGTACGGAGATACGATGGTGCCTCCGCAGTATTCAGCCAAGGCACAATAGCTGTCTCTCCATATCGATAGTGGTCATAAAGACCCTCCTTGCCTCTCTCTGTTATACTCTGTCGAGTTTTTATAGTGGACAAATAGATATTTCACAATACGTAGACGAAAGCCGCTTTGGTTACAGTACGCGTCATCTAGAACGCGCGCTTCTTGACAACTCGGTCATTCACTAAGTACAACGAGATTTCGATTAATTCCTTCACTGTATACCTTAGAAATGCCCCTAGTTATGTAATCCAAGTTGCCGAGTCCAAACTCTCGAAATACTTGTTATGCATATTTTCGACCCTCTGCGCGCATTTTCATGCACCGTGCGCGGTCCATTAACCAGCAGGAATGACAGAAAACACAAGACAGGTGATGAGGAAGAAACGGGAGTACACCTAGAGGAAAGTGACGGGAGTACACAAGTGGCGCTTATCGCGTAGGCCTTATTCTCATACTTGCCCGTATCGAGCTTGCGTAATGCTCACCGCTAGCTCAGGCACTGCTGACCGCCTGGTACTCTTTTCCTTTCCTCGCTTTGTTAGTCTCTTGCACCATTACTTCGCCTCTTCGGAGGTTGCTCACCCGCACCGCTACACTTAACACTGCTGTCGCCAGGGGCATTGTGAATATCTCCATAGACGCGGCCGTAGCTCATCGATTATCATGCGTGCATGATGCGTGTGAGCGATCATGTGCAGCGCTCGCTAACGTGATGATTACTACCTTAGGCATTTGTCAATCATTTGCCAAATGATTCGCGGAGAGGAGCTTGAGACTCGAGAGCAGTAAACAACCTTACTGAGTTCAGTGGGGCGCTTGATTGAGGTACAAGCACCGTTGCAAGACTGAATCCTAAAGATGAAGCTTGTGGTCTCGCACCTTGGGAGCCGTTGTGTTTTGCCGTACACCGACCCTTGCCGAAGGTCCCTAGGTTGCGTGGATGAGTTCTGTTAGGGGGATTGTCAGTGATCCATCGGCCCTCGCAATTCGTCATTTGTAAGCAGCGGTTCTGGCGGATACATAATGTATCATACACTAAGAAGATTAGGAGGAGTAGGATCTCTTGATACTAGTTACATTCGTATTCGGTGAACCATACAGTGACTATAACAGTATAGGTATTAAACTCTCGCTCGGAAGCTGCACATAGAATGGATAGTCTAACTAAGCCAATTTTGCCCTTGGACTATAAACTCACTCACACTAAGAAGATTAAAGTATTCAAATTAATATTCAAAAGTAAGGACCTTATTGTAAGGTTTGGCACTACTCGAAGCCTTATGCTCGCTCTGCAAGCTGGACTTATCCAAGCGACACCTCTGAGTCGGGAGCCGTGAGCCTGACCAAAGAGTCTGTAGATCATAACTGCGGTCTACATCAGACTACTCAGAAAACATTCAGGGCCAGAGTACCACCCTGGGTTCCGCAGTTGGGAGCTAAAACGTTCTGACAGTTCTGTCACACTAGAGTGGAGCTATCACATAGAAGTCATGTTGCAGCCCTATACTCTTCCCGCTTATTACATCTACCAAGTCACTACCATGCTAATACTATAATAACCCGAACTAGGGCATGATAGTGGCCGCTTGTGAGCTGCTGAGAGGTTGCGGGTAGCTATTGGGAATAGTGTAATCCTCTACGTTCGCCTCGGGTTTCAGCAGGCGGGGTGTTTAATAAGTAAATTGTAAGCGCGCCGCGCAGAACCCGAGTGTACAATGCGTCACACAGAGCCCATTTGTGCCACCCGCTTCCCCGTCCAAGAAGCAGCCAGGATGATATATAGTCATCCGCGCCGAGGCAGTCTTCCATCTTCCTCCGTGCTTCACGATACCATGCGTGGCATGCATTGCGTGCCAGGGGTAGTTATGACAGGATTCCTGTCACAGGAAGTATGATTGGGATCCCGGGCCTGCGCCGTAATCGTTGTATTGTCGACTGGTCGATAAGGTTTCCTTTCGTTTGCATTAGTGATGTTTGCCATACTTAATCTGATCGTTAGGCGTCCTAGAGGTGGTCCCTGTGAATCTTTTCCGAAATGTCCTCTATTCCAGTATTGCACGTCAAATGGACAATACCAGCCTAAGAGCGATCCTACTGCAGCTACTTTTCTGTACTTGGGTCTTAGAAGCACTGCATAATGAGACACAGCCTTTTGACGAGTAAGAGTGCCCGTAGTTAAGCTGGCAGTCAAGGTGACTGAGTCACCTGCTGGCTTAAACATGCAGTCTCTGTTCGCTTAGATATTCTCCACTGAAGAATCTTCAGGTACCCACGTCACTTAAAAGTTTCCCGTTGGCTCAAGAAGAGTTTCCGCTCTTTCGTGGACCACTCGAAAGTTAAGTTAGACCATAGCTGCTAGGCCATCGAGACTTCATCTGATACTTACAAGAACGCCTATTGATTCGTATATCAATCTGCTACATATACGATAGCACATACACCATCTCAGTGATTATTCATTGTTTGATCTTCCGCAGAATGGTAGGAAGGCATTTCAGGTCCGGAAGGAGGGACTTTCAGGCAGTACTATGCGGAAAATAATGAGTATTATAATCCGAAGAAACCGGTAAGGTGTATCCGTTTTCGTTCAAGTCAATCAAGGCCAACATTTGACGAAGCCAGACAATATTTTCTTCAGTTGATATTTCTGAAAGTTAATGCGATAATGCCGCTCCAGACAGTCGGTAAGGAGATGATAGACGCAGCGAAGAAGATTCGTGCTGGCATGGTTCTGCTGGAACAAAGGTAATTCAATCTCTCGCCCTGGCATCAACTCCTAGTGGGCAGCAAGGTGCTCTTTCCTTGCTGAAATGCTTCCTTGCAGATATACCGGCATGAGCTTGCCCACCAGGGAGTTCTCAGTCGCCACTCTGAAGAAACTTTTCAAGGTGCCTCAGTCGGTCAAGGATGTAGCACTTTTTGGTGAGAAGACAAAGGATAGACTACCGGGGGTTAAGATCATTCTCTTTGGATGCAGCCATGGAGGGGTAGGAGTTAATTTACTACTTCTACAGATAATGTTGGAGATCTCACGTGTCAGACGGTCGCAGCATTGGCTCGAAAGTATTTCTCTCATATCTTCGATGGAGCCATCCTGTCTTCAGCCCCATTAGAGATTCAACTGGAGAATGAGCAGTATGGCAGAGTTGAACTAACATAGTCGACGCATTCTAAAAGTTGTTCACCCCATCGGCAACAGCTCCTGGCACTTCAAGGGGCGCTCTCGCTAACAATTAATCCATCGTTTCTTGTCAGATATGCCGAAGTCTTGGGTAGGGATTTCTCGAACCAAGAACTAGGAGGAAGCGATCAATGTCTAGGAGTGGTGAGTGAACAGCACTTTCAGTAGCAGCCTACTGCTTCCCGCTAGCTCAGAGATGCACATTCGGCCATCGGCGACAGACTATCTACGCCGGAAGGACGACAACTTCTTGTGGAGAAATTTGGTCTACGCCAGGGAGACCTGGAAGGCTCGGAAGCTCAGACGGCGTTGTAGGCTCTCCGAGCAATAGTACGAGTGGAGCGTTCTTGATTCAGCACGCATTATGGTGCGACTACCGGTGTCGATTTGCAATACAACGATCCAGAATGCGAGAAAGACTTCTGTAACATCCGACGGATCTGCATGAGGTTGACGACAGGGCAGTAAGTTGAAGTGTGGTTACTAATTAACCAGCCTTTATGCAGGGGACCCCCATTGGATTTGTTGGCTGATATTTACAAGACAAATAAACCTTCTAGGAAATCTTTGGTGGAGTCTATCCAGCAATATCTTGCAATGTCAGTCACGGATTTCAAATGGCTCATAGGATCGATAGTTCGAGTGCATTCATTCAGGTTGAAGGACGACAGGACTTCCGATAAAAAAAGAATGAGTTTCTTCGATTCCTGCACTAGTACGGGGCTTTTTGCGACCTGCGGTCATGCGAGCTGCCCTTTCTTTACCCGACCTGATCGTGACTGGTTGTTCTTTGCAAGATGGGTATGTGAAGTAGGGTTTGGACTATCATTTGATGAGGTATGCTACGTCGAGTGAATTCTCTACTCGAGTTTCTAAGATACGGGATGGGATTGCAGAATTTAATGCATACGTTGGGAACTTTCGCGGCACGACGAATATCTTATCGATTAATGGCAATGCCGATCCGTGGTATCCCTCATCCATATACGAAGAGGGAAAGGGTCCCGAAGTGGAAATGGTAGGAATACGTGGATTCCAGTAGTCCACAGAAGAAGTGTTTCAACCAGGTACAAGATGCGTCGCATTGCTATTGGTGCGATGTCCTGGACGAGTAAGTATGATGTTTGGATTTATAAGTTTGGAGCGAATAGTTGCGTCTTGGACACAGAAGTTTCGACAACACGTTTTGGCTGAATCAAGCCTTCCATCTTCTAAGGCAGCTTATCGAATGAATGAGCTGTACCCCATACGTTAGATCAGCTATTGCATCCTTGCATATGCATGATGATATCGATGCCATTGAGTCACTTCTCATTCTTGATCAGAGAAGTCTCCAACAGAGTCTACAGCGTTATCCAGAGGTGGATTGGATGACAACATAAGATATAGTACTCGCTCAAGGGCGACTAATCGACTCCATTCACCCAGTGGAATAACTTAGTCAATGCATCTGAAGTATGATGCCTATCCTTCTCAAAAGGACCTTTTGTTGCTGGTGATTTATCATCTTTTGGCCGTTAGAGGCATCCAAGTTGGATGATCCAACATTATACAGATAATTGGATTCGAGTTCGAGTAAATATTCACCAACTCGAAGTGGCTCGACGATAGGAAGCACGCGACGCGCCATCTATCAGACCCAGCAGTGCTGGGCCTGCATGACCATAGAACCGAATAATACTAGTAATGAATAACTCATTCACCGTACATAAAAACCGCTCAAGGGAAAATATTTTGCTCGAAAAGATTGACTCTCTGAGAATGAGTGGACCAAGGCTCAGTCACTGAGCCAGTCTGGCTAACGGTAATGACTAGTTGTTCAGGATAACGTACCGTCCATTTCACCGAATGGCCCATTCGGAAAGGGTAAGACTGGTGAGGCCTTGGTCATATGATGGTTTGTTGGCCGACAATTTACCAACTCTGTCAACCAAGTGGGATATATGTTGATAAACATTGGCATATTAATTGAAAGTTGGGCGAACGGATATAGCGAGTCCACCGAAATCAACGGAACAAACATAGCTAAGGCATTTACCGGTCCTGTTTTAGACACCCGCACTGATACTTCCGAGAGACCGCAAGCAAATATACGGCGCGTCACAATTATTTCCGACTGGCACGCATTAATCCGATTCGGTCATCTGCAATATCAGACAAATACAGTCACTCTTACTATTATCGGTTAAATTCGTTCATCTCAAATATCCGACTATCATTCAGCGCGTCAAATGTGGGAGACTTTCGTTTTTTTCATTGACAATTTGACAGCTTCTCCAGTATCCATTTAATAACTTGTGACGTGTCGTTTATTATCACTTGAATCTGGGAAACGATTAACTTCAACGCACTCTCTACTATGAAACGGTTATTATTGTAAATCTATAACAGGACATTGTCTTATAAAACTGAAACCATCGTTATCTTTGGCGACTCGATAGTAGTAGTCGCATGGATGTGTTGGACCAGTAACCAGTTTTCGTACAAACTCTTCATCGTGAGTAATTAATAACAACTGGAAGTTCGAACTGTTCCTTCTGGCTTCTATCAGATCAGCCAAAGCATCAGCCTGGCAATGACCCTTTCATTCACATCATAACGTCTACCTACCAGTCCTTCAATATTGGTCGAGTCCAGATTTGTTGTTGGTTCATCCAAGGCCAAAATACCGCAGTTACAACAGAAGCTCTCGGCCAAGGCCAATCGTATTATTAATGAAGCTAGGACCCGTTGACCAGCTGAGCATCGTCCACGCATATCAACTTCGACACCTTGGCAAGTCATGACCTATCTCACCGTGCACTTCCGATGCTCATGTGAAGCCTTACCACTCTATAGTTATAACTGCGTAATCTAGTAGCACTTGTCACATTTGCAGCACCATCCTCGGTATCGGACCGGATGGCGATGTAATCGATATCGCGGCCTCGATAAACCTAAGAAAGCAATGGACTGTTACAAGTAGTTCGTCTATGTACTTGTTGCCACAATTCTCGAATGACTCTATTAATTTCCATCATCTTGGATACATGGTATCTAATATTGGTCAGCAAACACGCAAGCAACAAACTTACCTCATTAAAGCTTTATCCAAGGCGGAGTGATAACGAGAAAGATCCTGTGTGGCCATTGCGGACACTTCATGTTGAATCAACGCGGACCGATGCCGATCGTCAATATTCCTATAAAGCGAACCTGAGAAAACTGCCAAATCAGACTCGTATACTTCCGCCTCACTATTAAGCTGGTTGGAAAGAGCTCGCTGCTGGTCCACCAGCTGAGCCACTCTCCCTTCAAACCTCGACTTGTTTTCTCGGTACCTCTGAAATATATTCATCATCTCAATCCAGACTGTCACCATGGACTTACCAAAACAACTGATCTCAGTTCCTCAATATGCTTCCCTCTTTGCAAGTGGTCTTCCCCACCGAGTTCTCGCTGAAGCTTTTCAACCTCCTTCCCGAATGTGCCAAGTTCTCTCTGTAGGGACTTTAACTGGAATGCCATAATACAGTCACCGTCTCCTAGCGGCAAAGCTTACTCTAATATTTTGAAGTAGCTCCTCGCGGCACTTCTCTTTCTCTCGAAGGCTTTCTTCACATTCGCCACGTTTCACTCTGAGGGCTTCCACTCTCTCCGCAGCGCAACGCTCCGCCTTTTCTGCTTCGGCAAATTTGCGTTGTATTTCCGAGGAGTTCTGAAATTGTCAACTTCCCCGTCATTCTCGTTCAGACGCTCACATCCGATTTCTCCTTGAGCGACTTGATGGATTCCATAAGATGCTTGCACGCGTCCAATTGTTGTCGTATCTACCGAATCAATGATGAATAACGTATCACACTTTTGCCTACCTGCCGAACACTGCGCTCCTTCTCCTCAACTTCCTGTCGCGCACAATTGCGAACTTCGCTCCTCTTCCGCTTTGCAGCTTCTAGAGCATCATTTGATGCAGCCTAGAAAACAACAACCAGTTTCTCGAAATAGTGCTTCTCCATAATCCAGAGATGGATCTAGCACTTGTTCAATTGTGTTATATGTTTCACGTCCTATAGGACTGGTTTCTTCATCGAATACGAAATACGCTCTTAAAAACCAGCCGTGATTCCGTGAAACTGCTGTCTTGAAGTTTCCTTTCGGAAAGGACCTTCCCCGTCAAAAACATGTGCCGGTAAATATTCCAACATAGTAACTAACTAATTAAAGTAACTGCTATACAGATGAGGACATATAATAAATTCACGTGCGTACGAGACACACGGGCACCTCTCCATCGAACATGATAAGACATAAAGGAGTTGATGTGCGAGGATGTATTAATTAGAGCCTTCAATTGCTGGATGATTGTTATTATGATTGATTATAAGAGATGAAGCGCGATTGTGTTGATGGGCAAGCAGGAACTAATTAGAATGTTCGATCTTAGATTGCCGAAATCCATCCTCGTGCACTTATATTTTACAGATTGTTTTGCGTCAACTGGCTTCTGTGGTTAAAGTACAACATCAGATGAAGCCTCCCAGTGACTGACCAGCTTTGCTCTCAACTCTTCCATCTCCACGTCAACCTGCTTCAGCTCTTCAGTTGCTCTTTTCATCTCTATTTCCGCCTCTTTTATTTGCCGAAGACGTTCTTGCAATGATACCAATTTAAACTGAAATGACCAAAGTATTCGTACTTCCCCAGTAACCAATCACACCTTCAGTTTTTCAGTTTCAACTTTAGTATCGGTTGCAGCTTCAACTAGTTCATCTCGTTCCCTCCTCAAACGTTTTTCTTCCTCATCCAACCTCGACATTTCCTCTTGGGCAGCATCAACTCTTCGACGCTCCTCTATCAGACTTGACGCTAAACAGAACCCGACTGAATAGTAGCCCCTAGTAGGGGCCCCCTACAGATAGAAATGGCTGCCAGATATTGTGAGGAGCTAATGAACTCAGTTATGTCTACAGCAGACAGCAAGCCGAGACCAAACCGTGCTGAGATCCTAGAAATATGCCGACGGAAAACTTATAGTATCCGATCATTTTAGATATCGATAAACCGTACTGTCGACCAGTTTAATTTGATGCCTTAGATTTTCGGTTCCTGTTGGAACGCTTAATATCGAGTGAATTATCGAAAAACAAGAATCATTCTAAGGACCGTGCATTTTCCTTAGGCAAATCGCGAAAAATATTTATAAAAATTTATTTCTCGGCCAATTTTGAGAGTTTTGTTCTGAAATTCGAAGGGTGACAAGCTTCGAACATAAAGTATTACCTGTACTTTTAGTATTTATTGCTATAATAGTAATATATACTAAAAGTACAAGGTCAAATACGAAACGGTTTGTGTTATATCACAGGGCGGGCGAAATTGACATCCTATCACCGTGCGAATTCCTTAGGCAACTCAACTAAAATATGTAGATTTCATGTAGAAACTCATAATTAATGCTGATATGCGGCCACCTTTGCCTGCCAGGACACGTGTTAGACGATCATCCACAGAATTGGTCAATGCTAGCACTTCGCTATGCGATATTGACTCGGCAGCCTCTTGAGTTCCTTTCCAGAGCGAATCCAGGTCATGAAACTGTCTTCCGCCATTAAAAACTTCCCTAGTGGGGAACGTGGAGCTTGGTAGCTTGGTGGAAGGCGGTGCTTTTTCTTTTCCGTGGCTGCTACTGGCAGTAGCAGCTATAGTATAGGTGGTATTATGAACAGTGCTATACGCCGGGGTCGGTGTCCAGCCTCCTACAACATTTTCCCTTCCAGTGCAACCATACACGTTCGATGTATGACTCGTAACCATCTACTTCAACCCGATTAGCCTCAAGGGTTGGAATGCGGGGGGGGGCCTTCTTGCTTATGCGCATCAGCTGCGTTAGAGTTTTTCCTGATAGAGGGCGAACGTCATCCGCAATACGAGTAGTAGTGCTGAAAGACCTTTCCACCGACGCAGTAGACCATGCTTACAGACGTCTCAGTCTTACCTTTGTAAGCATACAGTTTGCAGCGCACGGTATGGAAGCAGCCCATCACCAAGTGCTTCCCGCCAACAGTATTCGGGCCTTTGTTGTTCTTATGTGCGTACAATATAGCGGAGTACATGGCTGATTGGTCGGTGCCGGCAGCGTTCTCGGCGATCCACGCTCTCTTCTTATCCTCACTCATGTCTCCAGTCGCCGCAGCTACGACATCCTTGATGGGCTGTTGCAGGATGGGGATCTTCTTGTCTTCAACTACAAAAGTCTCGCCCAGAGCGCTGAACCCAACCGTGCACGGCCCGTTGTTCCCGAAGTTGATGGCAGGGAGTCTCACGATGCTCATACTCAAAGGGATGTATAGCCGAGATGGCTACTAGCTTGGAAGAGTCTCCCAGTCTTCCAGGAAGACAAAGGGCCACGACGCACACCTTAGGTGATTTGGATAAAGGGTTGAAAGCCGCGGCCTAGCCAGGAAGCAGCTATGAAAGTTGCTGTTGGTGGTGATCGAGTCGAAGCCTAGTTCCTTCTCCACAAACTTAACCTCCTGCTGCAGTTCACTTTTCCACTCACAAGAACGCCCGTGTCACGGGGCACGCGTGCCCTACTCGCACAATGCGAGTTCACTCGACTAAAGTTTAGTCACTGAACACCCAAATGCAGCAGGCATAACACACAACATGCACCCGCCGCACGCACTCTAAGGGTGCGTACTCTGTGGGTGCGCAACTGAGAAGCGAACTGAGCTGAGAAGCTGAGTGGCGATCGTCTCGCGAGATCTCCTCCAGTTGGGTAAATACAATAGGTCACACACATGACGTCTTTTCCGTCCCAGCTTACCCTCTGAAGATTTACCCTGTAACCTCGCATGAACCTCGTGCAAGGCTACCTCTGCATCTTCACACTGATGGGCCAATGCTGACAATCTTGAAGCAGCGGGCTGTAGCGATGCCAAAGACGATAACTGAAAAAGATGATTCACAAAACTTCAATGCAACCTGAAGTATAGACAAGTACAAATTAAGTACCGAATAACACACGAAAAAATGAGACGAAATGAGCTTTTCTCAAGAAGAACGAATCTATCGTTAACGATCGATGCACGGTAAACCTATATTGGTGGCGAGTTATGTTACGAAGAATTCAAAGAAGGAAGGCATAATGGCAAAAAAGCTGTCACGCACAAATTACAAAATCTCACCGACATGCTTATGAACTCAACTATCGCCGCACCTCTTTTTCGGCAGCTGAGAGCCGCCCAGAGGTCCTATCAGAATCCAGCTCCAGCTGAGCCAGCACTGTCTGTGCTTCGTTCAACTACACAAGATGATATTATCATAATATTCCTTGGCACCCAGACCTACCCGTGCCTTTATGGTAGGAATCGTATCAGACTGTAACTTCTCCAATGCTGCCCATTCAGGTAGGAGGGCTTGTGTGGCTGAGAAAAAACGTAAATATCGAGCCCGGCGTTGTTAAGTACGCTGGGATATGAATCATCTCGTATAATACCATTTTCAATACATTATGAAACAGGTCCGGAATGACAGCAGTACAATACAGTGCTTTTCCTGGCACACCAATGATGAAGGCTCGAGTTGATGAAAGAGGCAACACTCTCTGCTCTCAGAGAGTACAGTCCATCGGGGAGATCCACTTCGGAAATGCAAAACTATTCAGACCGAATATATCTGTATGAAAAGTTGAGCGGAATCTAGCGACTGAAGATGACGTGTAGGGTCCCACCAAATTTGTATGAGGTGCATTCAGTCACGACGCTCACCTTCCATCTCATTCCTGGCATCCTCTATCATTTGAGACCGAGCACTTAACATCTCTGGAACACGCTCTACGAACTTATCAACCGTAGCGTTCAAATTATCAATGTCATGCTTGGAGCTAAGATCCCTTTTACATAGCTGACACTTATGCCGTTTTAATGAACGTGCTTGTATGGATTTATACCTAACCCACAAGAAGTCGAAAAGGGACAGATTATAATTTAATAAATTTACTTTATAAAATCTATGATTTCTATTCAAGTACTATGTCCTATACTTCTATATTCTACAGTTATTCTCCATTCTAATAGTAATATAACACTGTATTAATAATATAATTATGATAACAATATAATCTTAATAAAGCTTTTTTAATATATTGCCTATAGTGATAGCTTCATTCTAGCAGGAACGTCCAAATTAGCCCCAAGTTCCGATCATGTTCCAGCAAAATGCCCAACACATCTCCTCATTAAAACATGTTTTCCCATTCGGCGAAATAAACTTCCCTGAGATCAAATCACCCCCCTCCCCTTGGAAAGCCGTTTAAGACTCGTCCTGTCGTCCACAGCAGAAGTGTATCCTACAATTCTGAACCAGCTTCCACTAAATGATATTCCTTCTGATTCTCCTCCATCGTCTTTTGAGCCTCCTTGAATGCTTCACGAACATTTCCAAACTCTCTGCAGTGATCTGAATCACACACAATTTAAACCAGAGTTCTGTGGCGAGGAAAATCCTAACTTGAAACACTATATTATAATATCATAACTATTAATATAACTATTGAATATTGTTAGGTTTCATCAAATATAAGATACATCTATAGTAAGTCGGTAAAAATTTGGACGGTAACAAGGCGTCGCCCTAAAAGGATGAAACGGTGATCGATTTGGTTTGTCATGACAATTATATACGTCCGTGATGTCTACGCAACACATATTGATTTCGTAGATTCATTCTACAATTTATAGCGTTTTTTTCGAATTTGCCTTACGAATTTGGACCCACAATAGTTATGCTAATACCTAACTTGCACATTAGCACTACTTATAAAGGGATAATATCATATTTAACAAACGAAGCACAACTGAACAAATTGACCTCGGAAAAAGCCGAGCGGGGGTCGTCCGCTGTGGCATCTAATATTCCTAGATTCTTCATCATCACCATCTACGATCCAGCGCTCATCCGAATATGATAAAGCATATCCACTATACTAATGCAGGTACAGTATACGGACCGGTAAATCTACCATTACTGACCTTGATAAATCCTAAGGTGCTCCTCGGCATCTTTAAGCTGTTTGGTCTCGATCTCCACTCTCGCCGATGCCTCCGCTCTCCGCCTCATTAACTATGATAATATGATTAATACTCATTCACATGTAGCTCACTTCATTCTGCTTCGAAGCTGCCGAATCCCTCTGTGCCCGGGCAGCATCCACCGCACGGTGAAGATTTTCCTCGGCCTTGCCAGGACTTAAAGATATCTCTCCGGTCGAATGAACCAGTGGTAGCTCACTTCGCCGAATCCAGCCCTGGATTCTCCTTTACTATCTTCTGCATATTTGAACGAATGCTTTCCAAATTGCGCGTTAGAATCTAACGAGAAGATCACAAACTTCCCTTTTGGTGTTTGTCTCTCTAGGGAGACAAACACCCTAACAAACTTTCTACTAAATCTTTACACTAGAATACTTTTCGACCTTCGCGAACCATATTTCTGCAACTCCAAATCATCTAACATTTATGAACCTTCTGACTCCGTCTTCACTTACCTCGGCTTCAGCTGCAGCACCACTGTCCTTATTCATGCGCTGAACCGCCTCCAACGACCGAGCCAACTATATGAAAAATCACATAGGCGTGAATGCAAATCGGTGATACCTTTTGCTGATTATCATTCTTCTCCCTCATGAGCCTCTCCAAAGTTGTATTTATATCCTCAAGCCTGCCGGCTCCACTGTTATTTTTATTCGACACTTCGATTTGCTTTTCGACCTCGCCAATTTCCTTTTCAACATCTACAAGGATTCCTAATCCACTGATACCCAAATTGTTGCATCCAACAACGCCGAAAAGAGAAAGAAAGGATACCAATTTCTTGGCGACTCCATCATATACATACATAACTGCACTCCGAGGCGGATAAATTATGATTGAGTGTCACTGTATGTAGTACTGAAGCGCTTATCCGACAGTGAGGCCTAGCCGGGACGATTCCTTGTGCTGCGTTGATCAGTATTGGCATATCTATCGGCTGCCTTCTCCAAATAAGCTTTGTTATCACCTCACCGAATCGTGGTAGAAAATCCTTCAGTACTGTTCTGCGTAAGATTTTGAGAAACCCAAAAATTTCTTCTCCCTCGTCATCATATTTACCAGCTGCTATGACATCTCACCTCTCCCGATTATCATCATCGAGCTGGCCTTCTCTCTTGTTCTTGAGACATTCGCCTTTCTGTACTCAAGGTTTTGTAATTCCTGCCTCAGTTCTTGGTAAGCCGACTCGCTTCTTACTGAGTGACACAATAATAATATGAAAACAGTTATAGATATTCGGTAATTAAAATTTTCCAACACCGTCCCGCTTGGCAGTCGTTTGTCTACTACAGCCCGACGCAATGAAATAGAATATTTCGTATTTTTTCCGATTTCTCACTCAATATTGAGTATTATCGGGCGAAATTTCAAACATGAGTACTACAACGAGAATTGAAAACATGACACTAAATCGATCAACCGTTTCATGACTATCTACTGATATCTTGGCGCGCGAATTTTTCACCGCGCGCAGAACTGGCGCAATAAAATAGGTGTGCGCTCCTTACCATATTCCTGCTCAGCATGTTCCTCTGCAATTCGCTGCTTTTCAGTGGCCTGCCTTGATAGCTGTATATTCTCCGTAAGAGCAGATTCGAGGCAACTTATTAACTCATCTAAGAAGGGGTGGCGACAAATATACTGGGCAAAACAAAAAATGATCGAATGCTAACATCTTATACCCAGATATCAACCTTAATTGCATCATCCTAGGATGAACCCTAGAATCTTTAATTGGGATACGACAACAGTCAAGTTTGGATGGACATATTTGAATAATTCATTAATGTAATTAAATGAATCTTCGACACGATTTACAAAAAAAGTCGTTCCGAAATATCGAGCCCAAAGAAGTCGCTGCTTCAGAATAAGCGATAATTATTATTTCTAATCACTTGCTTGTTCATCTACTCACTACAAAGTTAAAGGAACATACAGAGCCGAACATAGGAGAAATGAAACAAGTTTCCTTTAATCTTTCTACGATAAAAAAGCAGATAAATTTTCATCCCTTTTAGACAATACTTACCTTCTTTAGTATTGCCTTGGACAACTCCTTCATCTTTAAGTTGCTTGAGCTTATACGAGAGCTCCTCTTGTCGCATAATTAATAAGTCATGGGCATTGGCGGCCTCCCCGGCATCAGTACGCATAGCTCGAGTTATGGCCTATGACAACAACGGGAAGTCTGGAACTGATCCCTAGGATGTAGTATTGTTATGGTATAAATGCATAATATTATCTTGAATGTTGTAATAGTGCAAGTTATATACGATTTATCTAACTAATACCAAAATATTACATTATATAGAATAATAATAGTTATACTCATTAGGTATATAATGTAAATAATCATACATTAATAATTACCACAGTAATTATGTTACATATTTTCCACATTCACTGAATGCGCAAGCCTGCTACTGAACGAACAATTATCACTCTTCCTGACACTGACAGTAACGGAGAACACACCGACGCGCTTTTTCCTGGTATTTCCAGTGACTTTAAGACTCCAAACTTTCAAGCTGAAATGCATACATATAGTCATCTACATACAGGGCCCTGCAAAGAAGTGTCCCTAGACATTCGCAACGCGTGCTGATCTATTGGTAGAGCAGTGTGTTGCAATCAACTCCCCTCCCCATGCATACAGTTTTTCTGCAGCTCTCCGTGTGCGGGCCAAGTTTCAGGGAGGGTTAGTTTGAATTATAAACTTCTCAAAAGTCGCGAGTCGGGAAATTCTGAAACAGGTTAAGGAAATTTCGGGAACCGAAGGCTTCAAAGTTTTCCGAACTCGTGGAAAATTAAAATGCAACTACAACGAAGTTACGAAAATCGCAACGAAGGTTTGCGAGTAGCAAATTTATTGACCGTATTTCATAGGAACCATAATGATATAGAAAATCACTGTGGCAGTGTAAATTTTATTTCTCAGCAATTATGACTACACCATTTCTCATACATGACCGAATTATTAATTATAAGAATGACTGTATTCTTCCGATAGTGCACATGTCTGAGTCGGATAAATGCGTGGTGGTCGGAAATAATTGTGACGCGCCGGACATTTGCTTGCGGTTCCTCGGAAATAACAGTGCGGATGTCGGAAACATGACCGGCAAGTGATGCTGTAATCATATCTTACCTGGCATTGTCTTGCCTCCTCCATTCCTCTATTCAAATCTTCCTGGACACCCTCCACTCTGCGCTTCAACTCATGCAGAACCTTTCGAACACATAACAATCGACAATTAGAGGATCGTACATATTCGGAGAGCTCATTTTGGAGAGTCTCTTCCAGGACTTCAATTCCATCATCATAAACGTGTGGTAAGGAGCTCTCGAGGACATTCATATCCGATTGGAGACGCTCCATAATAGCCTGATAAATTTAGTTGAGAACTAGGGATAATAGTAAATGAGATAGGTAATGATAATACTTCCAAGCATGCCCACATAACTACTGTCGATTGTCGAGTGCCTCATTACTACTAATAATAATAGATGTGATGACTTGATAATAACAATCACTACCCAAACAACGGCAGTTCGATATTTGCAGGGTAATGATCCTCATGAATTAGTACGATTATACGTCTGCATAGAATAACTTAATAATGATTATGAATACGGCACAAGGCCTTGATGATGCCTTGAAACGTCTAGGGGCCCGTGACAAAGATGTGTTAGTGGTCTGATTTTAATCAAGCCTTACTCTATATACGTATGATAGGCCCGCACCGAATTAAGCCATTGGCCACGTAAGCTTGTATTGGACACCTACTTCCAATCACGCGTTGAACTTACCCTATAAAAGGAATGTCAAAAAACCGACGGAGGAAGATTTTCTCGTAACTTTGCTCTGCCGCTGACTTAACCAGTCACAATGTGCTCCAATTCAACCCACCTTTTTCTCAGCTAACTTCATTTGTGCACCCCTGGTTTTAGAGTCCTCTTCGAGAGCTTCCTTCAGCTCCGCCTAACCCAATTCATATCAGAAAAACATCCATCAATCTGCCTACCTCCGCATTGTCAATATTCCCATTCATATTTTCAACTTCATCGCAAAGTCTGCCCTCCTCAATCGATAGATTCTCGAGTTGGGCTTTCAAACTTCGGGCGCCTTCATAATCCTTATCAAAATGATCATTGCTGCTTGTCGTCTATCTAACTTTCCCACCTTCCCTAGCATTTCCAGTAGATGTTTCTTATCCTTCGTTTCGGCCATTAACTCCTTCCGACATTTTTCTATGGACTCCAAGGCCTTTGTGTACCTGTAAAGTCAACTGCTCTTAACTTTAAAATACAGCTACAACTGTTCAGCTCCACAGTACAGCACTGATTGATATTTTCCTAGCGTCATCACCGAGGGTGCGTATTCCATATAGGCGACGTAATTTCTTATCGCTGAGCGTATTGTGTGGAATCGCACGGTTCCATTTTGACATGAGGTCGGCGTACTAGTATCATATAATAGTAACAACGAAAAGTGACGATGCCGTTACCTTTATATATTAACCTAGATGTGCGATATAAAAGGTGTGTATGTTAGTATGAAGCAAGTACAACTTAACTTTGGATGAGTCTGCGTATTTGTGATAATTAAACCTTAATTATTACAGATCCAATGCTACAGAGTTAGTTTTTATACTCGACCGATAACTCATCCAGATCAGCGCTGGACAATTTTTTGGCCAGTTTGTATGAAAAACGAGCATTATGTTCATCATGAGCGAAATTAGCCCCAGCATGCATATCACATCGATGATTATACAAGCCTATCACCAGTCACACAATTGCCCCATATTCCTGACTGACGGATAAACCGCTTGACTGCGTATCAAATCCTTTCACCGAGCGCTGTTCAAGTCTCACCTCGCCGAACCAAAAATGTCATCAAATTTCTTTTTCAAAGCTGCCTTATCCGAAAGCGGCCAATTACTGTCTTCCTGGTGACAGAAAATAACATTCTCCAAAACCTATCGAAGTTCGAGTAGCCGAAGCACATCGGAGGAATCTTACAGCTTTGGGGACTCCCATCAATTGAGGTATAAGCACATCCATATCCGCACACTTCTTTGTGATGGTTTGTGTTGGTGCGCCGTTCTCTCCTTTAACTCTGAAAAACGCCATGAATCGGGCAAAGCTGATATCTATCCATCACCGATGATGGTGTGGAGATTTATAAACCTCACAAATTGAACTGGCGAATGAATATGAAAGTTGTCATATTTAAGCAATGATTGAATAATCCTATTAGGGAGTTTACCAGTAGATTCTATCACGTGCTTCTTCTAATCGTTTCGGATTTATCGGAGTTGCTGAGAGATAGACCGCTGTGTTCCAAGCGACAACTTGAATGCCCACGAGCGATCAACTTTCTAGATTCCGTTCAGTGGTTCAGTGGAACTCACTTAATAAGGCTCTCCAACTGCTTAAATGTAGTCTTCAATACTCCTGCCCTATTCCGCTGATTAGTGAGCTGGAAGATCCTCGACATTACAACCTGACAAAGCCGAGTCAGTGCTACCAAGAAGCGAACAACAACTAACCTGTCGACCAGCAGCGGAGCGGAACATTAGTTTAATTTGGCCTTTCACTTCCGGCACACCCGCGACATTCGGGTCGAACACAAATCTATATAAAGGGGTTATGGTGATGATGAGCAACCTACCGGGAAGTGATTACCCATGGCCCTTGTCGCAGTTGGGAGGCAGCACTCCAGTTGTCGCCATCTTGAGACACTCAATGACGGTAGTCTTACCTTAAAATAATAACAGCGGAAATTTCGAGGAGATTCAGTGATGCCGTAGAGAAGGCAGTTGCCTAGTTGGCGTGTTTACCAAAGCTACAGGCACGAGGTCACGCAAACGCATGTGTGATTTATCTATATACTGTGCACTTTACTGGTACGATTCACCACACTGCTGAGGTTCGTTCTCTTACCTGCACCGTTATGGCCAACTATGAGAGTGACAGGCTTCTCGAATTCAATAGCTTCGATCCTTTCGGACGAGAATGACCTTATTCCTTGAATACCAAGCTTGTTCAAAGTTGTCATCCTCCAAGCTACTTCACAATCAAAACTAATATTAATCTGTTTTATTAACGTCCCAACGCGATACCGATTTTTCCTGGTAGAAAGGTGAATCAGTGGACACCATCTTCGGTAACTTCTTCCTTCTCGTCATTCGGCTTCCTTCTCTTAGCTGGAGCCTCCACACTTCCATCGGTTGCAAGCCTTTTCCTAAATACTATGTGATTTAGCAGCAACAATAAGGATATGGGAAAGTTCAGCACCACAGCAGTTGGACTTACTCTGGCATGCTCGCCTGTTGCCCCCTAGAAATAACAAACAGTTCTGGGTGCTCCTCTTCGCTCATACTGAAGATAAGGAGAACAGTTCTGCAATCTAATATTGCATTGAGAAATAATAAAGAGCAGCAGTCGTTAACTGGTAAGTGTATCTTCTTTACCTTTTATCTTCAAGTATGACCATCTGAGTGCTCCATGCTTGCATATCATCCGTAGCATCAACCAGACTGCCTGGTTCCTGCATCAATACCACCTTCAATAATAACATCAACACCAAACTCACTATATCCCATTGAGCTAGCGACCATTCCGGATGAAGGCCCTCGTCTTCATCGTCATCCGCCTCATCTTCATCGATAGTTTCATAAATAACGTTACCTGATGATACCATACACTCCCAGTCGAGGCTTCCGATCACCTTGAAAGACCAACAACGGTGCTGATGCTCCAAGCTCCTTCTTCAGCACTTTTGCTACAAAGTCTTGAACGCTCCATTTCCTATATAATAATGAAACCGGCAGGCCGCAATCCAATCCCTACTGTAAGTCGTTAAGTGTAACGGTAACCCAGGAGCTTTGGCAGACATAACAGTTGGGGTTGGGAGGCAGGAATGCATCGGGCACCAGGATGGACTTGCCAGCAGGATCGGGATATCTGAGGCAACGGCGCCCGTTCCAACGGAGGGTTATCTCGAACATGTCAATTTATGGCATCTTTGCCGAACTTCGGGCTTGAATATCGTCTGCACTTGGCCATCAATATTAAAACTTTTCAGCAGGGACTTTCTCAACTGGGTCCCTCTGTATAGCCTTACAACAACTTCTATAGTATTCAATCTACAGCAAATTAAAGAGGAAGCCAATTTCCAATTTTCTTGACATAAACACCAACAACGAAAGTAAGACTAATCCTTCCCTAAGTGCAGGGAACCTCCTTACTTTATCCACACGTTTGTCGCTCCCGACTCCTTCAAACTAAATCCATGTGATTTATCCTTCTCACAGCGGAGAATCTCCCGCAGTATCCCCAAGAGATCCGTACACTGCAAGCCGGCTACGATGCAATTGGTTGTAGCGACCGCCGGAACCTGATACCACCTTTACCAGCGAACGACTACCAGCGATGGAGACGTACTATAGCCCCGGCGACCGACTCGACAGACCATCGACTTTGTAGGGGTATGTGATAGTTTTTCATCCTCATATTGGCTGCGGCGCACACGAAGTCCACCGCTAATTTATCATCTTTACTAAACGCCATGGTACCTAATTGGATTATATCATTAAACGTAGTGTTCAGAACGTTATATGGGTGATAGCGACTGATTGTCGGAATATCTGCCGGAGAGGTTTTCCTTTGATTGAGTGATCCACGATATGGAGCAGCTTCCCAATTCAAACTCAACAGCACTACTCGTCCAACTTGCTCTTTCGATCCAGATGACATGTTCTC
This sequence comes from Perkinsus chesapeaki, assembly GCA_013115145.1. NCBI lineage: Eukaryota > Perkinsozoa > Perkinsida > Perkinsidae > Perkinsus > Perkinsus chesapeaki. The sequence continues at coordinate 24,722 of JAAPAO010000469.1, forward strand.
AGATTCAAGTGAGTTCATCTATACAACGGTGTGCCCGAAGAAATACGATCAGGCTGATCGGTAGTGTGCTGATCAGCACACTCCAGGAGACGCCGTCTCCACGATGGTGACTCCACCAAATAAATCATACCCCACGCCGAAGAGTTTTCTCATGATAATGACAGATTTGTAGAATCTGCGATCACGGACTCCGGCAATGTATCGCAATGAAGTGACTGGAGGTAACTACTGAAAGTGTGACGGCAAGTCCAGCATTGTCGGTTGACAGTAATGAAGCGGGACGGCCAGCCCGTTCTGCCATGCCAAGCACAACTTTACGGGGGACATGTCTTTTGAGTCAGTGACTGAGCTGTTTGTGCATTGGGGGCAACTGCCACCGTTTGGGCTCCATATGTAGAGACCTTCGCCCTTGATATCCCGAGACCTCAATCCTAGCAATTCGCCAGGACGTAGTGCCAACGAAATACCAAGCAACACAGCATCCTTTGTTTGTTCAAATTCTACTTTTCCCAGAGCCCCAACAGGTAATTTGAAAAGATCTCTATCCACCGTTTCTGATATGATCGGAGCCTGTTCAGCAGCACGTGGGGGTCTCACCTTCCGGGCAGATTGTGACGCCCGTTCAACTAATTTCTCATCTCCTGACAAAATACTACCGAAACCACGAAGTTGGTTGAGCGTCTTTAACGAACTTGAATCACTAGAGCCTCATCTGCCAAGGTCAGTTATTAGGGAATTGCAGTTCTGCACAATAGCGGATGCCGGGGTTTGCTCAGGGACGCATAGCAATGAAGCTGAAGTTGCTCGCCGAAGCGACGTCTACCATGTCTGGGTTGTAGATCAATCCCATACATACACTTCATAAGGGAGGAACGAACACGTGAACGAACCCAGGCAAGTGCTCGGAGACTCCGAGTCGGAGTAGCGGGAAGCCTTGCTGCAAGGCCCTTGCACATCAAGCCGCTTGGCCCGCTCGGCACATAGCTTTCAGCCCAGTCAGTTCACTCAAGCTTTGCCATCTATTCATTCGGAATCATGATCAGGATGCCATTCCTCGATTCCGCTGCCGCCGTCAACTGCTATGCAGAGGGCTTGTGTCTTGAGTCTTCAATATGACCTCACAGTCGACAGCTTGATAACGCTTCGACTGGAACGTTTGAAGAATGAGACAGACCATATGTTCGAGTCAAATAGAGCCAGTACGCCGGTCACCGTTCGAGCAATATGTTCGAATCAAAACATATGTCAAGAAATTCGGCTTCTCGTCGTAAATCCTGAACTTACCAATCTCATCTCTCCTTTCGGAAAAGACACGGCTCACTGTATCCACGAATAGCTTCGCCTGAGTCGCCACGGACCAGACAGCTTGAACCTAAAGAATCAAACATACCCGAACGATCGACAAGAGTATTGTCACGATACTCCTCCGCAGTTGATGCGATGTAATTAACACGAATTTTGGCAACAAGAGTTCGTTAGATTCAAACTCTGTGTAGAGAGTATCGATAATTCCTCATCAATCTTACACCCTTTCCATCAGTAGAACCCATTGTTAATGCCTCCTCATAGCTGACTGGAACGGGAGCTTGTCGCTTGCCATCAACCCAAAGATTCGTCAGCTTCAGCTGGGACCTGCGAAAAGCAGCTCTTTTGTAAGCCAGAAAAATAGCAAAAAGACAGGCACGTAATTGGTATGCGGTCAGATAGGCGTTTCCATCTTACTTTATATCATTGCAGAAAAGATGGTTGAAGATTCCTATGGCTTCCCGCCGAATTTCATCATCGTTCTCGACCTTCCCGTTGTCTGATACGAACACCATCAAATCCACCGGAGGTCCTCGTCGGACGAAGTGTATATCTTTCAATACCCATACCGTAGCACTTTTGTGCCATAGACTACTCCCCGCATGTATGAGACATTCCGGCGGTTTACTGTTGCTTTGGCGAACTTGAACGGTGACAAGTAGAGCTGTATTGATAATGTATATTGACATTCATCACATTACGTACACCAAAACTAACGGCTGAGGCCACGTAGTAAACCCACATTTCACATCCGACAACAAGCGAATGTGATTCACGGGTTTGCTGAAGCCCGAACAACAGCCCCCAAATGATCCAAGAGCTTTATTTTTCCATGTACCTGATGATCTCAATTTCTTGAGGGGCTCCTTCAAATCAGCCAACACACTATTATCATCCTCGATGCCAAACATAAGCTCAAACCTATAATTAAGCAGTAAGCCGTTTTACACTGTATTTATGCTTACAATAACTTAGCCCACTGAATACAGTGGACTGGTGTGGATGGTGTTGAACGTATAGTGCATACTGGATACACCTTAGGAGCTGCTTTACTGGTACCTGAGGTAATCACTACAGTGGCAAAATAACTCCTATCGAAGAGAGATCTAGAAACAGTACGATAAACCTGAATAGTGTTCGAAAATTATTATTCAATTGTTTTATAACTCCATGCTGCTTGCACGGTGCACCATTGTTGCAGCTACTATTCAAGTGCAGATGGTTACTACGAAGCACAGAGTAAACAGCCTACACCAGTTGCCTTCACCAGGTAAGCTTACACTCATAACATTCACTTTGTTGTGGGTATATAACAGTGCATTGACCAGTGAATCCCGTGGTACCTAATATGAACTTGAACATATCTTACCGAAGTTAGCTGCTTACCAGCCTCTATCATCGGTCTTTTAGTAGCCAAACACAGCCGATTCACATGTCGTCTTGCATCAACGTTGTCAAGTGCATTGAGGACAACATCGAACGAGGAAAAGAACGTCGATGAGTACTGCGGCTCTTTCACGTTGCCGAGCTTTCCATCTATTTTAACCTGACAAATCCGAGTAAAAGGGGGGATGCAAAACCAGCCCTCCGTCCAGGTGATCATTCGTACCATCTTAAGATGACTTCATTGTACATGCGTGCAAATCTCGTTCCCCCACGAAAGCAAGCTACGAGGCCACCCGCGTTGAAGCGCTATCATTTCCTTATAACCAAATAGGAAGCCACATACAGCCACTCTAAATATGCCATTCCCCGTAGAATCAGACTAACTTCGATAATATAACAACTTTCGATGCGAAATTTACAGCTTATTCACTTATCCATTTTTCCTCATCGCGAAACGAATTTGGACTCCAGACACTCGAAAGCTCCCATCTTCACAGACCCAGAACTGTTATTCCCCTGACGGATAGATGAGTCACTTCTCCATTGGCCAGAGGAACAGCACTGCTGTGACTTACTATAAGCTTACTTCTTTATTGAACGCCATAGCTGCCTCGGAGGCGACTTCAGCTTTCGGACGATTAACGTGATGTCGACGGAATAAAAACTGCCGGTTCAGATTAGACACATCAATTGTATCCAAATCAATCGTAGTTATATTTCTCACCTAAAATACCCCAGCCAAGATTCGAACCTGCGACTCTCTCAATCAGCTTACCCCCATCATACTCAGGTCCTTCAGCAACTCACAACCGATCCCTCCAGCGCCCACAACCAGCAGCCGAGCGTTTGCCACTCTGATGGCCTCCTCCTCACCTAGATAGGCTATCATGGAAGGAGGCACTCCACGAAGTTGGTCTTCGGATGTGACGGCGGTGGCGGCCATGATGAGGATACCCGCAAAACCAACTGAAGTTCGAGAGCCACATCCCTGACGACAAGCATACGCCTGCTGAGACAGGAACGAATTTGAGCATAATTAAACGTTACAACACCGGGCTGTGACATCCAACTATTTCCACTAAAAACGATATCGCCTTCTGTCAATCGCAAAATAATGACTCAGCAACGGGGGGGGGGGGGGGGGGGGGGGGGGGGGGGGGGGGGGGGGGGGGGGGGGGGGGGGGGGGGGGGGGGGG
>JAAPAO010000047.1:0-11987 GCA_013115145.1 Perkinsus chesapeaki
TGTATTCTTGTTATTCCCTTATACTTCTCTTAAGCCATGTATTCTTGTTATTCCCTTATACTTCTCTTAAGCCATGTATTCTTGTTATTCCCTTATACTTCTCTTAAGCCATGTATTCTTGTTATTCCCTTATACTTCTCTTAAGCCATGTATTCTTGTTATTCCCTTATACTTCTCTTAAGCCATGTATTCTTGTTATTCCCTTATACTTCTCTTAAGCCATGTATTCTTGTTATTCCCTTATACTTCTCTTAAGCCATGTATTCTTGTTATTCCCTTATACTTCTCTTAAGCCATGTATTCTTGTTATTCCCTTATACTTCTCTTAAGCCATGTATTCTTGTTTTTCCGTATTAATGTGACCAATAGGTTATATTGACTGATATGTAGATTGCGTTTCAACTCTCAAACACAACAATTAGGGATATATTACTCGTGCTACCGGTTCCCGACAAAATCCTACGCAGAATCACAATCAATCAGTACCAGACAAGATGACGATTACGGTGATACCAACGACGCCACCATATGGGCCTCCGTGTTAAAGGGGGCCGGAATGGTCACAATGGATAGGAACAAAACAGTAATAGGCAATCACCTCAAACGTCATTGTCAAGCTCGCTTAATGGGCGAGGGAAAACGTAGGTCAGGTGGCTGCTACTGCCCAACAAAAGTAGCAGCAGCTGCTGCGCTTCTCTCATAAATATACAACTTCGGACTTCTAAGATCGCCGTTCAAGCAGGCGACTAATTGAGGATTTCATGAAGGAAATCTCTCAAAGGAGCAAAATGTGATGTCTGTGGGTTCGGCCATGACAATGATTTACAAACCATAAGCTGCTCGCTCAGCCATCTATTGCAGTACCAACCAGCCAGCTCACCCTGACAACACTCGACTACTCGACAACTCTTAATAACTCTTACCTTGTTGAATGGTCCCTGTATATTGCCAACATCATCAATATAATACCTGCCAAATCCATACCTCTACCGAGATTGAGGGGCATCTTACCAAATAAGTCCAGCTTGCTGTTGTTGCTGAAACATAGCATTCTGTTGAGCAGCAGCTGCCGCGGCGGCTGCTGCTGCAGCTGCCTGATGCTGTTGCATGTGTGCATTTGCCGCAGCCATCTGCTGTTGCTGCTGCTGTTGCTGCTGCTGTTGCTGGTAATAATACCTAACCCACACTACTCCACCATCCCTACCATCACCCTTACTGTTGGTATTGTTGTTGTTGTTGCTGCTGGGCAGAGTGTTGCCTCTGCAACTGAGCAGTCTGCTGTTGTTGCTGCTGGTGCTGCTGTTGTTGTTGTTGCCACATCGCCTGGTTGGCTGCCGCAGCCGCATTCGCATATTGTTGCTGAGCCATTTGTTGAGGTGCCGCCGGCCTAGAAGGCACAATTCAACCACCACTCCACAAATCACAAAGTCGAGCCCTCATATGGCAAACTCCCGTTCCCGAATACATGTACTGATAACACACTAATTCGGGTATGGGAATTTGACATGATTCGGGGCTTCGAGTGTTGGGATGAACGCATGCACACAAGCATGTTGACGAGAAAGCGTGCGGAATCCAGTCAGTTACTAACGGCAACGACCTGACTATACAATTCTCAAAAGCTTGCCAAAATTGAGTTTAGAGATCACTCCAGATTCCGAGAATTGTTATCCTTCCAAAAACCTTTCTCCCTCACTGCACATACATCTGCTGCATAACCTGCGAGGAGCGTCTCATCTGTTCCGCCGCAACAGCCGCTGCTGCGGCCGCGTTCGCCCTCTGAACGTCTGGGGTCGCAACCGGTGCTACAGTGTCCTCAGAGACGGTGGGAGATTCTAAAACATAGTTGACAACGACATGAACTTCGAAGATTCCTACCAGCGCGTGGACCTGCGCCGAGCTCAGGTCCGGCAGAGGCTCGATTGGGACTGAAAACAAAATCGTAGAGATCCGGAAAAGCGACCCCAGTTGCCACACATATACCGGACAATTCTGAGAATAATTGCGGTGCAATAAAAGTGAAGGATCTGTCGGATTTTTGGTAGCGACTTCCCTTCCGGCAGCTCCAACAGCGGAACGATACTTCGAACTTCGTATTTTGGAGGGAGTATAAATATACAGAACATAGCAATGATGAAGATCCACGGTTGGACTTGGGCGGATGTGCCACCCTTACCTGGCAATAATACGAGCCACATCATCCCGGCACGCGGTGATGTCACCATCCTTAGATTCGGCGTCGAGCAGTATATAATAGTTGAAGTCGTCGTCCTATTGAAAAACTAGAAAGTGCATCGCTCCGCCGTGCGCTTACGTCGTAAGGACTCTTTACGGCTCTAACAGACACGTGATGCTTATTGCTCATAAGTGACAGAGAGTCTTCTCCGAATGCCGATACTGATACGAAGTTCTAGCGCGCCTGGAAATCAGCATAAGTCTTACCTGCTTCATCTGGTACGCCAATAACAGCGGATGTTTTACGGAAAGATTCCAACAGCCGCGATACCGCATCCTGAAGAATCGCCTATTATAATCACTCTCGAAGTATAAGAGGCAAGATATATCGACTTGATGGAGAGCACTGCGCCTACTGGACACCAACCGTTACCTTCATGCGGCCAAGGAACTGCTCAGTTCCCCGCAGGTGCAAAGTTACAGTTCCATCAGCATCCTTAGTGAAGTCCACGCTGCCTGTGTTCGACAAAGGACCGTTATCTCCTGAATAAGAAACCCTCGCAAGTTCGATCCCTGGTAGGTGCATTTTTACCGTCCTCAGGGCCTGGAATCGACCTGACATGCTTGAAGAGGGCCCTAGTGCCGTCCTCCACAGAGTTCGGACTGCAATTCACCACCACTGTCTCATACCTGATAATTATATAAAAATGCAACATGAAGGGATCGAACCACCGCACAAATGGGTGTTCTCACTCTCCAAGCAAATTACGATTCGAAAGGGCCATTCAATTTTGTGATCGTTATCATTCAGCCAACGCGGCGCTAAGCAGTCGGTAGGATACGCCTATCTCAGCAATTCATACACGAACAGCCACGTCCAATAAACCCATCACACACAATCATCCCAGCAGCAACATACTCCCCGCTCATTCCTGCCCTACACCTCCACGCAAGGACTGTTCTTCGATTCTGTCATGCCCGTGATGAATGTAGAGCGAAGTGAGCAGCCTTCACCCTACTCACTTTGCACTGTTATCCTCTGCTGCTGCTGGTGTGATATCAGCTAAACCAAAGGCGAATAGATGCTCCGTGGATAATGTAAGCTGAAAAAAGCAAGCAGATTGTAGACTGCACAGTGGAATAATGAAGCCAAATGTAGGCTGGATGAGTTGAGCCGTACGCGTGCACGTAGTTAGTATTTGGTAAATTGAGTATATTACGACATAGCTCGAATAATAATAACAAATACACAACTTCGTATATTATATCCCTTCGCTGAATTAAATCAAGCTGAGGAGCATTCGCCAGTTGACCCTAAACTCCTCCTCTTTAATGATAGTCATTTCATACAATGGCGTGTGAGATTGCTGAACATTTTGGTGATAACTATGTCATTATGAAGAGCTTGTAACCTCCTTCTTTTTAACTCCAAGAATACCCAAGGTTTTTCAACAAGAGCGCAACTGACCTCAGAAGTCTTGTTTTCCCTCTTAAACCTCTCCAATCTATCTATCCAATCTTGCTCCACTTCCAACACGCTGGCTTCCAGACCAGATAGTATCTTTACAATGACAATGATATTTACCACTCTAACTGAGCCAACCAACTCACCATGGTGGGACAGTTACCGGTTGCATCAGCTTCCTCCTCTTCAGTTGATGATTCTAGAGATGGACCGGCGCTACCTCGCCTGAAAGAAAATAAATGTCAGGAAGCCAAGCTACGAGAATGTCCAAATTGACGGATAAGGAGGAACAGTAAAGATAAGGGTCGTTATCCAAATATGGCACAAAATATACAAGGCAATGGAGTGCCTATTAGGCTTTGTCTAAAAGTGAAAAAATGATAAAACTACTTACTACGTATATAATATAATTGTATGCCACACCCATGCTTCACCTGCTGCCACTAACTCTTAGTAAATAAGTCTTATTGGACGACTTGCAGTAGTGAGATATACGGTTCAAAAATCGCCCCTATTTTTTCAGTCACTTTTATAATGTAAACTACTCCTTGCTATCGCCCCAGACCTACTTGATAACTATCTCCACACCTTTTTCTCTGGCGAAGTTACGGAACCTCTGCAAGCCTTGCCCGCCTCTACCCAGATTCAACAATTGCTTAGACTGGTCTGACCGTAGCGAGATCGTGCACCTAGGAGGAAAAATGGAAATAAAATAGTCACACCGAAATTTCTGCGAAAAAGAAACAAATCTTAGCAAAAAGAAGGATGACACTTACACACACAAGTACACTAGACTAGAATTCACCGAAAATATCTTCAAAGATATTTTTGAGCTCAAGTTGCTTACCGGAAGTTATATTCTCTCCACTCATCCATCATATCATACATAACCTTCTTAGCTCCTTCAAACTCTCCCGGATAGCACTCAAAAATAAGCTGCAGTAAAATCGATCAAGTATCGCACTGTTAGATATTCTTACCTCCACATGGCCGCTAGATTCAGCGTCCTTAGTTGGGTCACCAGTATGCATCATTGCTGCTGCCTGCCTCCTTCCAGTACCGAATCGACCGTCCTCCAGTTCAACCCGAAGCATGAAACCGGCGTCACGAAGTCTTCGACGATACCCAGTGAGACCGTACTAAAACGATACGGCAATGATACCGTGAGTCACCCGCCTGCAGGCTGATGTGAAGAAGTATACACCCTAATTCCCAATGCTAGTGGACGTCCAACGGATCCAGTTACTCATACTACTTAATTCATGTCCCCGATCAACCGCCAATATTTTTGATCGGGTATGGAAGAACGAAGCCCGAAAACCCGAAAAGGTTTCACGGAATTATAACTGATGTGATGATCCCCTCTAGTACATTAGGTGCCTTATTAACACTGCCAAAGGTAGGATCTCTCTTAACCGTCCTTCTATCCCAGATACACTCAATAAGATCATCGGCATCAACCTCTTCATCGAGACGCCATCTGAAAATAACAAAGGGGCACCAATAATAACTGTAATTAAGTGTATTGAATATAATATTAATATAACAAATGTCAATATTATACAAACGTGAGTAGTTGTAGTAATATAAAATCTGAGTCACAGTCGTAATGGTATCATTTCTGCGATCCAGATTTCATTATGATAATACCAGAGAGTAATCAAGTCTCATTTGATGCGGATGAAAGCAAACGGAGAAAGGGCAACAATAATACTAATATTACATAATGATAATGCAGCTGGGCAACAATAATGACTTACACTAGAGTAGATCTCTTCTGGGATTCCACGAACTTCATTACGGTCTCCTTGGCTGGAGCAATGCTAACAAAACAACACGTCACTGCCAATAATGCGAGTTCGATCCCGGCATGCTGCATAATTATATAATACCGAAACTCATACACCAATAATACTAAGATACCCCCCCAAATGCATCACTATTTCCCCACCACCCTAGCTCCATTACTCTCTTTTCCTTCCTATCATTCTTAGTGTGCCGTATTTAGCCTCACCACCATCTTCCTCCTCAGCATCGCTCGCTGGTGGTGATGGCTGGCGAGTTGAAGCATTAGAAGGGTTCTCAATGTAGAGGAAGCATCCGGTTTCAGCCTGATTCACTTTTCTTGCGCGCCACAATATCCAAGTTCGTACCCGCAGTTTGTCAATATTTTGCCCGCCTTTTCCGATTATCACACTAGCTTGATTCTTTGCGGTGAGTGGCATGCTCGAGTAACCTGGGAGAGGATCAATATTCAATGAACCCATATCAACCTCAAAGATATCTTTTAATTTTAACTTCCGAGATGTCTTTTTACATATATTTCTTTCCATTATAACCTCTGAAATATCTTTCACTTTTAATCTCAAACATCTGTCCATTCTAACCCCAAAAATATTTTCCAACCTCGAAAATATCTTTTACTTTCAACCTCTAGAATATTTTTTACTTTCAACCTCCAAAATATCTTCATTACCATTGAGTCTATCAGATATTGCCCTCTTAAGTTTATCAAATACGTTTCGCAACTTCGGATCAGACCTTCCGCCCGATACTTGCTTTTCTTCTCCACTCATATTAGCCAATTTCATCAGAACCTAGGATGCCATCTGCGTAGCGGAGCGAAGCGATTTTTGTTTTACCTGTTTCTCTTTGAACATTACCACTAGCCTACAGCTAACCCAATTATATCTCTCCTCGATTTCCTTCTCAATGTATTTAGAAAAGAAAGTCATTGCTTGAAGTTGAACCAGATCAAGATCCCTATAGTATCTTATCTGAAGAAAGTTCAAACTAAACATAACACTTGAACAGTTTCCGCGGGGCAGTTTTTCTGGATTCGACTCTCAGAGTTATACCTCGAAGCTCCTATAAGGTCAATTGCTTGTACGTAGTTTTTTTGGTAAGTGCATTTGGCAGATTAATATTTCGATTAAAAGAAATAAGAAATGTGTGTCTCCTTGGAAATAGCTTTCCCATACCATATTTGCCTTAAATCATCAATATAAGGGCCATCCAGTCGTGTTAGAGTATCCTATAGCAATTACGACCCCTCTATCATTCAACACTCACCGCGGTTCGAACCCGCGCCCTGCATAGCCATATTACCTCCTCACAGACCTCATGCTTGAGCTCAGCATAACATTCAGAGACGCCCTTCTTGTTCCCTCGTATTTTAACCGTTAGGGGGGCTTCGTCACTACCGCTGGCCCCCTCGGTTTGAGAGGAGGACGCCAGCGCCTCAATTTCATCGACAAGGACGCCAAATTGGTTTGCCAATCGACGGAAATTAGCACCATTACGACCTGGATTAAAATGGGGTATTCTAGCAATTATTTGAGGAAAAATCGGTATGACAGAATAGAAGACTAATAAAGTGGAAGTAGGATATGTGTTTGCCCCTTCGAATCGAATATTTATAAAAGCAGTACTAATCTGCCTCGATCGTACAGATTTCATAGCGCTGCCCGCGTCTCCTGCACATCCTCGAACATATGCTGCTCTTTGTACTAAACATCAAGTGGCAATACTAGACGCGTGAATTACCGATGGAAACCGTGTGGAAACCCGGAAATTTCCTCAAGCAAAACCAAGATCAAAACCTGCCTATGAATCACGTTTCTACACACTATCCCTCTAGCCCTCCCTATTGCCTAATGTCCATGTAAAAACCGTAAAAGAATCCGCGCTTCGCTCCGCTAAGCCCTATCGAATTACCTCGAGATCGCTGAACTTTCTCAGCTGGGATAAGCAGTTTCATCTCCTTATATTCCCCACGAGATAGCTTCAACGATGTACAGGTATCGCGACAATCCAACTACGAAAAATGATATTTCTTAGCGGAGCGATGCAACAACCATTCTACCTCCAACTGGACGGCCCTCTTGGCAACCTCAAGGGCTCGGGTGCGGGCAACGCATTCGGCTGATCAGAGAAAAGTACGGTATAGAACTCAGCGCACCATTTTACCTTTTTTCTTGCCCAACTTAGAGAATTCCAGCTGAAGATCCTTGAGCTTACTACCGATACTGGGGCCGATGGAGCGGCTAGCAGATCTGATAGAAAAAGTGTAAAAACTTTATAGAGTCACTAAGCCTAATGCGAGGGTTTCCCGTAACATATCTCCCCAACTAGGATGTATAGAGATTTTATATTCCCAGCACCTCAACCTAACCATCCCATCACAGACACATCACAGAAATATGAGACGAAATAAACTCACGAAACAGGAGACAACGGAGCTGATATAAGATTTATTATCAATTATAGTTCATTAAAGATTAATTATTAATGCATTATGGTGTACAAGATCTAAAAGAGCGAGTAGCAATATTCATACCATCACGCCGTCCTTGAAACGGTTCTCCAATACAAGTTCCGCCAAGTACCTCTTATTGCTCCCTTGTCCATTATTCCCCTTTGAAGCAGCTCGACTGGCATGTTCATGTTCCTTCTGTTGCGTCTTAGCTTCCGCAGCCAATTCCTTAATACTTCCCTCAAGCTTAACCATGCGAGCTTGAACCTAAGTATCGCTTCAGACGATCAAGACGGAGGTCGCCAATCTGACCTGTTTAGTATCTTTCATCACCGTCTCCAAGGAGTTAACTGCACGCATTTTGAGCTCCGTCAGGTCCGGGTCTGTGAGCCCCGCCAGCAGGCTGCTGGCGCCTTGATCGTCGTTTTTACTCTCGAGCGACATTAATTTTTCCCTGAGAACGCCAAAATGAACCCATACCGACACTTCCGCCAACTCTCTATAATTGCACCATAACTCAGTAGTACCGATACTACATAATAATCACTCTCTAAGATGTTCTACGACGGATTGATTGAGTCCGATATTGATTAATCAATCCTGCGTATGAATACTGCACCACCACCACGTCACCAAGTCACTCGACTTCGAAGTTGAGCTATAATACGATGCTTGTTTCTCCTATTAACAATCAACGCACACACACCTCTTCGAAGTAAACTGTGAAACTTTACTGGAAAGAAGTTTATGCTCAATTTCGTAAAGCATGAACAATATTATCAATAAAACACCCACACTGATCCAGTCAGGCGATTTCAATGAAGAACCGAGAGACTCCTAAGCAGATATTAAAATGGCCGAGCTCCTACATACCTCTCTCTTGCCTATGTTATCCTATTGGAAGCTACTTACCACCACTATATCACATGCTCTAAGATTCATTCGAGGGTATAGTAAACCGAAATGACTAATATAACCACCAAAGGACCTCTACAAAGCAATTTATTTCAATAGGACTTCGCAAAACGTCCTTCTTTATCAATACTCTTTCATTTGACACTTGGAAAGCATATACTTAATATTATACTTAATAGAGAACACATCAATGTCTACAATCCAACAGAACAACGCGTACGTGGTTATATTTACAACATTAATAAACATACATTATCAAACTTCCCTCTCGAAATGCATATTAATTGTGTTCCCATTCCTCCCCTTATTACAGATTCTCTCCACTGACATCAGCTCCAGCCGCTTTCAACTGTTGCGCAGATATAGTGTCCGATCCCCAGGCACCTGCAGTCCATGGCCCTGGACGGTGGGGAGCTGTAGTAGTCCTCGAAGCCTGCTCAGCAGAACTAGGAGACATTGGTGTCCGAAATATAACGTAGAACTGACCACAGAGGGATACTGTAATGTTTGATTAGTTGTGAGATGATCGGTATGGCTAGTTCGTGGTTTTAGGCAATCAATAAAGGTATGTGAATATACACAAGTTGGCTTAATTTTTAACCTGTCACTTTTGGATCAAAATGGACGAAATGCAACGCCCGGCTTATGCCATACCACAATAATACCTAAGAGCCGACAATCTGACCGGTCGTTGAGTTAACCTCTTGGGAATCTTTCATGGATCAACCGATAAAAGATATTTTTCAGTTTAATAAACCAACAAGTGCACAGTAATCACATTCCAAGTACTCGTTTCCAGTGATAAATATTCCCAGCAGGTCCATTCTACAATCTCACTTAACTTACTCTTAGCTTGCCGGATGAAAACCTGATCAGAATCAATACTTTTTAAGTGAATCTGAGAGGGATAAGGTTCTCGAATCAACCTAATTGGAAATTCCAATTTGGAATCTTCGCTCCACAACCACGTACAAGAAAATCGATTACTCGGGCGCGCGCATTGTAGATCAGCGCAGAGCCTGTTGTCGCTCGCCCTGCTATTCATTGTGGTAGCACTTACAGTGGTTGCGTACATGTGGACACAAAGATTCTTATTAGGTTGGGAATTGCGTATGTGTATTAAGGAAGCTGGAGCTCTATCCGTGAAATATATGCTTTCTTCGAAGGTCATGCTGAATTGTAAATTGTCGGTTATCCAACACTTGGTTTATCCTTACCGGATATAATTCTACTTGCAAACCGTCGATGAACGAATAAGCCGGCTCAACGATTTAATAACAGAGTAACTATTAATAGATGATAATGAGCTGTAGAACGTATAGTATTCGGTCTGAAAGCTATCTTGGTTATAGTTTAAAAAAGCGTATATAACCTTGATGAGCTCACTTTTGCCCATTGTATTGTTACTTTTCATCGAAAAGTTTTCAAATTTTCCTATATCATATTCTCACTCTTTATCCTTCATATTGCCATCATATCGACTGATCATCCTCAGTAGGTCGCGGTCAGTTAACCTCGCGGAAAATTGGAATCTTTCGTAAAAGTATCTTTTCACATTAAAATTAACATTGCATTACCTCCCACGACCATCCAGCGTTCCTCTACATTCCCCCTCAGTAATTTGTTATTAATATGCCTCAGCCCTACGCCTGGGTTCGTTTGAAGAACTCCTCCTCGACGAACGTATCTCCGAGGTCAGGTCACACCATCACAGCCACGCCGCACGGTTTCATATGCTATGGTGGAATGGACGGCAGACGAAATGATCTGGGCAATCCTGCGCCCAACTCGGACCTGTACATCCTTAAATTGCACCCTCAGAACCAGTACGAATGGCAAATGGTCGAACTAGATCCGAGCAGCAGCACCCCACCGGGCAGAACCCTTCACACTGCTACCTGTGTCACCGATGATGAGATATTTGTATTTGGTGGCATCCATAGCTCGACACCTTATCAGTGCTTGAATGACGGTTGGATTCTCGACGCTTCCTGTATGGAATGGAAACGCTTGGCGTTCAAGGCTTCTCAACAGGACAAGAAAAGCGCCGGCGTTCGCAGGCTGACCGGACTTATTGAAGAGGTTGTTCATAACGCTGGAAGCGACAATAAGAGAAAATCTGTCGGAGCTTCGGGGAGACTTGGTCGAGCTTCAATGGCGGCCGGACGCGCATCGAAATTGCTGGGGTTCGCCGATCTGGCGGGTGCGGCGGCGAAGGTTGTGGCTGGAACTAACAAGAGTATCTTGGGAGCCGGAAATTCGAAGAGAACCTGGAAATCAATTTTACAGAAGAAAATTGCGCCGAGGTCGACGATCACGCCCGGGGCGAATCTTTTGAAGAAGCAAGTTGGCGGCGGGCAGACATTTTCGAACGGTGTGCTGGTCGATGAGAAAGATGTCTTTCATGAGGATTTGGTATCTTTAGTTAGCAACATTATGTCACATGATGACGAAGCTAATAAGCAACCACCGAACGTGCCAGCTCCCAGAGCTAATCATACCGCAACACTGGTCGAGAACAGCATAGTTCTTTTTGGAGGTCATGGCGGGCAAGGATATAGTAGGAGACCTTTCAATGACGTTCACGTCCTCAATCTTGACAACGACAGATGGCTCGAACTGCAGTGCCAAGGGAACCCACCAGCGGCGCGCTCGGGACACGGTGCCTTTGCGAAGGATGAGAATCTTTATATTTTCGGTGGGTGGAACAGCGAGCAACAATTCAATGATTTGTTTATGTTGGACGTGGAAAATAAGGATTGGACGGATCTTGATTTGAGCTGGAGCTGCCCGCGATGGAACTTCAGCCTTCAGTTGGTTCGAGCCATTCCATCCTGGAGAGTGTTTGTATTTGGTGGTGCCTGCGATAATGATGGTGGAGGCCGATCGCTTGGAGCATTCGACCATCGTATTGGCGTTCTGGACCTGGCTGAGAAGTTCCAGTGGTCAGAGCCGAGCATCGAAAGCCCGCCGGCGTCGGCTTTGAGAGATATGCAGGAGGACTTCCAAAATAACTCTCTGGGACAAATGCCTGAGTTGTTTATGCCATCTGGAAGGTGAGGAAAATATCACTTTTTGTCGTGATTGTATATTATTATTGTTACATAAATGTATACTATTGTTATATAAATGTATATTATTGTTATATAAATGTATATTATTGTTATATAAATGTAT
>JAAPAO010000047.1:12087-35867 GCA_013115145.1 Perkinsus chesapeaki
TAAATGTATACTATTGTTATATAAATGTATATTATTGTTATATAAATGTATATTATTGTTATATAAATGTATATTATTGTTATATAAATGTATATTATTGTTATATAAATGTATACTATTGTTATATAAATGTATACTATTGTTATATAAATGCTTATTATTGTTATATAAATGTATATTATTGTTAAATGAACTTGAAATATATTGGACGTCGTCATTCGACATTCACCTGATACCTTCTCCTTTCACCACCTCAGAGAGCACGCCTCAGTAGTTTATGAGCCCGAAGAGTCCAGATTAATTGTATTTGGTGGATGGTCTAATAAATGGCTCGATGATGTTTGGCAAGTTAACATAAGTTCTATCGTCGGCCCTCCTTATGCTATTATAAAAGTGGAACCAGCCTTGGGTAAGATGGAGAAGGAGGAGGAGCTACCGGGGATCGAACCTGCGCCCCTCTGGTATTCTGCTCTGGAATTGCTCATTATTTATAAGGGGTGTGCTTCATATAGTTTTGTGATATTATATAATATTTAAGTATCATATTTCTTAAATGGCTGATGTAATAAGTCAGCATTGAAGGCAGTGTAGAGTTTAGCTTGACTAGATGGCTTACGGGGTATTAATACTATAAATGATGTAGTGCAATAAAATCATTAATAGACCTTCTTAGATTGCCAGTCTCTGCGGCTTACCCGGGAACTCAACTATTTACGCAATCATTTGTTTTTGCTGACTCGCTTAAAAGTTTATTTCATAAAGGGTATTTCTTATCGTTAAGTGCGGTCCTTTTACTTGTGCAGTCCTATAGTATCTCACCTCCAATCCTAACTTGTTTCAGGCCCGGTAACTGGTAACCAGCTTATTCGTATTAGAGGTGTTGGAGCTACCAGTACTCAAGGAACAGTAACAGTTAGATTCTCAGCAGGGAAGCATTCGGCTGATTCTATTGGTGAGTTATTAACGGAAAATACGGTATGAATCTCATGGTGGTGGAACATTGTGACGATTTAATTTTCAATGTATTCACAAAGCGTAAGCTCTTAAGTTCGCACCCTTATGAATAAATTATAATCTTATAAATTGGAAAAATAAAATTGATCGGGAAAAACCCTTTATAGATTTAGCGTATTTTCCAAATCGTTGTTGTTGTTGTTGACTAAATATCTTTATATCAGGTACGGTAGTGGACGATAATACTATAGAGTGTTTGACACCAGCAGTGATGCAAACTATTGGACCTAAAAGATGTCAAGTTAGATTCGCCGTGGGGGTAAGTTGTCATACAAGTTGGTCGATTATTTGGATATTATAATGATGTGCTTCTATGTTGAGATATCTCTTACCGTATTCTCTACTTGGAAGATATTTGTTTTTGAAAGATTAAATATTTTAATCGTTACGAAATTCTTCTAGGTTATACAAAACTACTAACGTTTGAGAGCACTATTGAGTGTCAAACAATCTATCTGTTAGCTTCAACGAAAGAAGCTTCTTGGAGTTTTCCAAGAACCCTTCGCAAATTATTTGTATCTAGCAGTAAGCGATGCCGACATGTTTATTTTAGGTTAAAGATTTCACTACTACCGTCACGCACTACGATTATTTCCTCAACACTATCGCTGAGAAATCGCTGTGTTATGGTCCGGGTCTACTCAACGACGGTGAAGCTGGGAAAGTTAATAGGTTTATTATACAAACTAGAAATACCCTCGGGGAGAATCGAACCTCCGGGGCCGATAAATTTGTCATATCGGTCGTCCAGGACGGCGAAGAGCTCTACGAAGAGGGCAGTTGCTTCAATGATTTCGACAATGGACGGTATGAGGTCACTTACACCGCCAAGGCAGGCGGTGGAGACATCTTGGTGAAAGTTAACCTCATCGATGAGAATGACAAGGAGAGACCTATTAGGGGATCGCCTTTCAAAGCTACTTGCACGGAGACAGCGAAGCCGAGAGCCAACGAGTATGCTGGTCCATTGATGACAGGATTCATCACGCGAAGTGTTAAGGAGCTCGAGGAGTTCTTGAAATCAACTGATGCTGGAATACATGCCAAGTTGAACGCTGGGGATGTACGGGGCTTAATCAAGGTTAAGAATTATATAAAGACAATGTACGAGGAGGAGGGGAATCTTATCTTGAAGCAGGACGAGATACTTGAGAGCTTGGGGGTGAGCTGGGGGTATCTTTTTTCGCACTTTTGGATTTTTCCCGGGAACTTTTTGTGGTAGTAAGCATGTTTACAATTATGTGGTTAGAAGTGGGAAGACAGATTGCGATATAAGAATATGAAATATTCAGCGTGGATAAGGCTTTGCAATCGTCTAAGTTGTTTTATCTGAACTTAGTTCTTTTTTATTTCCTCAGAAAAATTGATATATTTTACATTTGAGTTAGTAGGCTCGTTATTAACGCCTTCGGCCAGGTGTCACCCTGTAAAAATATAACGAATTCATTGTTGGTAAGACTTTCATGTCAGGCCCTGGAGCGGGAGGGATTACCTAACGAGAAGGCACTGAAGGCCTTGAAGAAGACTTGGGATTCGCTGGCAACTGTTAAGCAAGCCTGCAGAGCCAAGGAGAAGGAGATTGCTCCGATGGTACAGAAGGAATCAGATCTCTATAAGGCTAAGATCGGTGAGTTCGAGAACACCTTGAAGGACTATCAAGCTGGCCTGAAAAAGGAAGCTTATTACTTTTATAAATCTGGCTTGGAACTCGCCATGGAGAGAATCGACGCGGTTACGGCTGATCTGGACGAAATGGATAAGGAGATGGAGAACTTGGCGCACATCGCGGAGAATTTCGACTACCCGGAGGAGCTGAACAACTGCCGCAAGCTGATGGCGGCTATGCGGGAGGACGTCGCTATCATGTTGAGCTTGTGGGAGTTTGAGGATCTTAGAGTTCAGAATACAGAAGTGTTCTTGGTATTGAGATGGGGGGAGTTGGTCCCTGATGAGGTAAGACTAAGTTGAAGGGTACTGAAATGACAGAGGTTATTACACTACTACGCTTACTGAATACAAGCAGTGTAACTAATTTCAAAGTTTGTCCGGACCTTTGCGAGACAGCTCATAGCGATAGATAGCCATAGTCTAGTTAGCGTTGGATCTGGGAAAGGACGGGTCACCATCGCACGAGTGCTGCTGCCCCTGACTATACCGTCCCAACGCCACCCACTACTGTTGAGCAACTAAGCACGTGCTTCTTCGACTTTATATATAATCTGCTCCATTTTATATTATTCCAAATATCTATCGATGTCCTTTGTGCCGTTGTCGATGGTCGAGGCTGGCGAACTGTTGGTGGAATATCTTCTGTTTTAGATGGAGGAAGAGATCAAGCTCATGTTTAAGCAATTGAAGGATATTAAAGTCGATAAGAAAAGGGACGCCTTCTTGGGCATGCAGGTACGAGTTCGCCAAGAGTATCTTTAAATCTTCACAGTGCGGACTGCCGAATCTTTATGTCTCCTTGGTGTATCTTTAAATCTTCATAATGCGCATTTTTTCAGGATGTAATGAGGAAATGGACAACCTTCTGTCCTCTCGTTGCCGAGCTTCGCGATCCTGCTATGAGGGACCGGCATTGGTCAGCTCTGATGGACTTATGTGGCAAGAACATCTCGGTGTCGCCAAAAATCTTATTAAGGGATATGTGGAATTTGGAGTTACATAAGTAAGATTGGAGGGAAAGGTGGTATGAAATATCACCACGGCTGAATACAGCTTTCAGAGGAATCTTGGGTAGTCCGTGGAGGCCTTTCGGAATAACATCCTCATCAAACTTCTTGAATGGTCGCAGTGGTCGCTGTTGAACTGTAAAAATCAGAACAATGAAAGAAATTGGTCGAATGAAAAGCAAGATGACACCTGAATCGTTAAGTATAAATGAATGTTAAGACTTGTGGGCTTCCAGGCGTTCAAATGTAACTTTATAACAGGGTTGGTTGGGTAGAGAGCAAATGGGCAGGTTAATTAGGCATAGCACGTTAACAGAACCGCACGTTACCGGCTTACTCATTGCACTGTCATGAGATGGTCGTCAGAATTCGGTGCATTTATTAGACGAACTGGAAGTTCTTTTGTGAATTATAAAGGATGATTCTCGATGCAAAAGTTGGTAAGATGCGCTCGTGTACAGATTCTCGGAAACAGTCGAGGAGATCGGTGACCAGGCCAAACAGGAAGCCAAGATGGAGAAGACTCTTGCGAAGCTGACTGAGACCTGGGCCGGGGTCGAGTACGATTTCTCGCAGCACAAGGATACGGAGATTCAACTTATGAAAATATCGGACGAGAACTTCGAGATGCTCGAGGAGCATCAAGTCCAAGTCCAGAACATGTTTGCGTCGAGATTCCTGTCTACCTTCGAATCTGAGGTCACCTATTGGCAGCGCACCCTGGCGAATGTCGCTGAGGTGTCGACTCTGTTGAGCGAAGTCCAGAGGACATGGAGCTTTTTGGAGAATCTTTTCATTCACAGTGAAGAGGTTAAGAAGGAACTGCCCGACGAAAGTGAAAGATTTGTTGGGATTGATATGGACGTGAAGGAGATTCTGAAGAAAGGGGAGCAACTTAAACTGTGTCGAGACTTCTGCAATGAGGATGGTATCTTTGGTAGATTGGAGACAGCACAGAATCAGCTTACACTGTGTGAAAAGGTAGGCAAGGAAATGATAGGTTAGGGTTGTTGGTGAAATTGAAGTACTCATTTCGTGAGCCTTAGTTAATTTCAACTTTGTACGGACTACTGCATTGATACTAAGCACTCGGTCGGAACGTGTGATTCTTCGAAAATGCGCCGGGGTTTCCACCGGGGCCGAAATCTCGCATTAATGCTGCGAATGAGAATCCTTTAAGTACCCCATCTCATATAATCGCACTATATCTGACAGTGGTGTGACGTTCATACAAGCCTGTGGGGTGGATTTGGATACGCAGGCTCGGCGGGTTTACTGTACGAGGCTTTGTTGGTACGGAGAGTTTTAATTGTAGATTTCCACTTTCTAATGTTTCAAGCGACCTCCTCGCGTGCGAGTCGGACTCGGTTATTTTCAGGCGCTTAATGACTTTATGGACGGCAAGAGACGAGCCTTCCCACGATTCTACTTCGTATCGACCAGCGACCTGTTGGATATCCTATCAAACGGCAACACTCCAGCTAAGGTTATGCCGCATCTATCCAAGGTCTTCCAAGCAGTACAGACTTATCAATTGGAATATCCTGATGGGAAGGATAAGAGACCCAACGCGGTTGGTATGGAATCGTGCGTTGGTGTGGAGTAAGTGGGGATCGAACCTGCGACCTTTCGGATGAGAGAATGCAGGAGGTCATAGAGGAACTTCCTTCCTAGAGTCCTAGGGTATCCTTCACTCGATCTTCCTCACTTTTCCTTGTTCGAGGAACCCTTCCTGTAGCACAATTCCTACTGTTTCAAACCATGTTTGGCCATCGAGGGGAGCTTCTCGAGAACACTGACTGCTTGAATCAATTGTTGAAGTATTGGTGGAGTTGAATACCGATTCGGATAACTGGTGGCTGCGGAAGTGGGAAAACCCAACTTCCACAGGACCTTCTAGAAAGTATCATTTTGGATAGGAAATGCTCCTGGCGAATGACGTGCTGCTTTCTGTGTTGAAGTGGATATCTTGTCGAATATAATTTCTTATTTTAAGGTGCGTCCCGTTCCCCGAGCCCACACCGCTGATTGGGAAGGTGGAGATTTATATGGAGAAGTGTGTGGAAGCATTTAGAACAGCTTTGAAGTATTACGCCAAAAAGGCCTTGTTGGATTGTGAGGAGGTAAGCGGTGGTCGCGGGTTCGAACCCTGGTAGCGGCATTTTATTTTCAGGCTGGAGATGCCGGTAGAGGCGAATGGGTTAAGGGCGTCACCGCCGCGCAGTGCGCTTTGATGGTTAACATGATAATGTGGGTTCGAATGGTCGAGCAAGCCTTCGATGCTTATAATGAAGGAGACAAAGAAGCTGTGCAAAAATCTTCACAGCGCGTATCGGATCTTTTGCTGGATCTCATCAGACTCACGCAGACTTCTCTGGACAAGCCTCAGCGAATGAAAGTTATGTGTATGATTACCCTTGACGCACACAACCGAGATATCACGGAAAAACTGGTCCAGGAAGCGGTCACCAGCCCTGACGCTTTCCAGTGGCAAGCGCAGCTCAAGGCCTACTGGGACGTTGAAGCGGATGATTGTCGGCAAAAAATCGCGGATGCGGCATTTTGGTACGGTTACGAGTATCTTGGGAATGGCCCACGGCTTGTTGTGACGCCGCTAACTGATAGAATTTATGTCACTGCAACACAGGCGTTGCATTTGAACATGGGTTGCGCGCCAGCTGGGCCAGCTGGTACGGGCAAGACTGAGACCACGAAGGATCTGGCGAATGCTGTGGCGAAGGCGTGCTTCGTATTCAACGCCAGTCCCGAGATGGACTATCAGACGATGGGTGCGATCTTCAAAGGTCTGGCGAGCTCAGGAACTTGGGGATGCTTCGATGAGTTCAATCGTCTCGTGCCGGAGGTGCTGTCAGTTTGTACCGTGCAGTTCAAAGCTGTCTGTGATGCGGTGAAGGCTAGGAGCAAAAGATTCGTTTTACAAGGAGATGAGATATCACTGGATCCCTCCTGTGGTGCCTTTATCACCATGAATCCTGGATACCTGGGCCGAAGCGAACTTCCCGAAGGTCTCAAAGCGCTGTTCCGACCGATCACTGTCATGGTGCCGGATTTCGCGCTTATTATGGAGAATATGTTCATGGCCGAGGGGTTCCTGGAAGCGAAGATCTTGGCGAAGAAGTTCTCAACGTTGTATTTCCTGTGTCAAGATTTGCTGAGTAAAGCGCCGCAGTATGATTGGGGCATGCGTGCTATCAAATCCGTGCTGGTTGTTGCTGGTGGATTCAAACGAGCTGAGCCTGATCTATCGGAGCAAGCTGTGAGTGAAGGGACAATTTAATGGAGATTTACGGAAGTACATCTTTATTTATCTACAGTGCGCGCGCTTCGTGTCACCGGTATAACGTTTTAACCAGACATTTTGTGTAGACACTCGCTTAACATAGTTGAACTGTTAAAATACTTTATCGCTAGAATTGACTGGGGTGGGGCGCGCTTTCCGATTCATCTTATCTTGTAGGTGTTGATGAGATCTCTACGTGATACTAACGTGGCGAAGATCGACGGAGATGATCTTAAGATCTTCATGGGCTTGCTTGGAGACCTCTTCCCTGGCATTGATGTACCAAGAGCAAGAGATTATAAATTCGAAGATGTGAGTATCTTATTTCCTGGAAAATGCACGCTTCAAGGTCGGATATCCTTCAGATAATAGTGCAAGCTATGGAGGAGTGTGGGCTCACTCCTGACCCCGATGGGTATCTTTTATTGAAGATAACTCAATTAGTCGAGCTCATGGTTATTCGACATTGTATCTTCCTTATGGGGCCACCGGGCAGCTTCAAATCTACTGTGTGGAGGTGAGGCAAAATGTGCAAACATGAAGCGCTTCGCTCCGCTAGGATTTACTACCGTATCCGAGTCTGCATATTAATTGTAGATTGGCGATTCTGCCGCAGTGTGACCAGTGTGTGAGGGCTGCTCAGTTAGTTGGCACTATAGAGCAATGCTGTTGCATATTCGATGATACGTCATCATTTGTATGATACGTTCAGTTGTAAAGGTGTCTTCCAGAAATATCCGACACCTGAGATGGATCTGTAAAAGCATAGATTTAAATGGGACCGTTTTATCAATATTTTTTGTTAGGATTCTCGCGAAAGCCAAAGATAAAATCGGCGAGAAGACCACATGGATCGATCTCAACCCGAAAAGTATCTCCACCAACGAGCTCTACGGTTATGTCAACATGGCCACACGTGAATGGAAAGACGGCATCCTTTCTAAAACCATGCGATACCTCGGACAAATACAAGACACTCACCCGAAGTGGATCATCCTGGACGGCGATCTCGATGCCAACTGGATTGAGTCGATGAACAGTGTTATGGATGACAACAGGCTTTTGACACTTCCATCAAACGAACGTATCCCTCTGAAAGCCCATATGAAAATGATATTCGAAATCCGAGACTTGGCGTACGCTACTCCAGCGACGGTGACCAGAGCAGGCGTGGTGTTCATGGTCGACTATTCCGGCGTGCAGTGGAAGAGCTACAAGTCATCTTGGATTAAACGCCTGCAAGTTGCCGATTCGGTGAAGGAGCAGATGGAGAAGTTGTTCGAAAAGTATTGCCCGGAAACGCTGATGTACATGCTGAAGCACTGCAAAATACAAGTAAGGAAAAGTCAGTGCGCCACGAAATTGGGGCGGGGAATCAGATATTTTTGATCGCCAATATTTATCAGCGTCTTCGTCTTAGAACACTTGGTACGTGTCTTACACTCATTATACAATTTAATTAGCTTCGGATCTGTTTCATCGTGCCTGGCTTTAGTGGGATGCCACCGAAGATACGCAAAGGTGCTCTACATAAGCGAAGTCCTGAATCAGGACTCCTGATAGCGATTCGATGTCAAAATCTAAGATTTTTCGTGTGATTCTCCTTCCCTCAGGTCCCTCTCGTGGACATATCAATGATCCAATCCTTATGTCTTCTCATGGAGTCCTTACTCGGAGGCAGCACCTCAGATGGCAAAGGCGCTCCTCAGATCGAATTGGATGCCCTAGAGTACTGGTTTTGTTTCTGCATGGTGTGGGCGGTCGGCGGATGCCTGGCTGAAGTTGACGGTGTCGACTATAGGAAGCAGTTTAGCAATTGGTGGAAGCAAGAAATGAAGACGATCAAGTTCCCGAGCAAAGGGACTGTTTTCGATTATTTTGTGCAAGATGCGCGGATGGAGGAATGGTCGATGATTGTCGAGCCATTGGAGTATTCATCGGAGATGCCTATGAATCAGGTGAGAGGGGATTAGTCATTTCAAGAAGCGTGGAGGAAAATACGGTATGAAATTTCCTCATGGATTGAAGATAAGGATAGCATTTTATAAGGAAGCCAAGTCGCATGAAGATATCATAAATCTTGCATTCTTGCATTTTCTCAACGCTTCCATTCAGGTTACAGTGCCTACTTCGGAAACAGTGGCCACAAGTTACTTCATGAAGGCGTTGATGAAAGTGCATCAACCAGTCATGCTCATCGGTCTCGCTGGATGCGGCAAAACGGCTATGTGCAATGGTTTGCTGAGGAGCCTCGAACCGGACGTTTTCTGCTCGCACATGATGAACATGAACTACTATACGGACAGCATGCTCCTCCAGACCATGATGGAAATACCACTCGAAAAGAAAGCGGGAAGGCTCTTCGCTCCGCCTGGAAAGCTGCATATGATTTACTTTATTGATGATCTGAACATGCCCGCATTGGATCCATATAACACGCAGAGCGCCATAGCACTGTTGAGGCAGTGTCAGGATTACAAACATATATACGATAGATCCAAGATGACATTGAAAGACATCGGCAACACTCAGTACCTGGCTTGTATGAATCCTACTGCGGGGTCATTCATAGTTAACCCAAGGCTCCAGAGACACTTTTGGACTTGCGCTGTGCCGTTCCCGGAGCAAGGCGCGCTGCAGACGATCTATTCCACGTATATGAAGGGACATTTCGAAAGACTGAAGTTCAAGCCAGCTGTGAATGATATTATTTCATCGGTCATCAAAGCGGCGCTCTCCCTTCATGGTAGCTGTACGGCTGCGTTCAGAAAGACGGCGGCGAACTTCCACTATGAGTTCAATATTAGGCATCTTGCCGGCGTTTTCGGGGGGCTGCTCCAAGCGAAGCCGACAGAGTTTGCTGAGCCCGAGAAATTAGTGTTACTTTGGCTGCATGAGAGCGAGAGGGTTTACGGTGATCGATTGGTCTCTGTGAATGACTTGAAGAAGTATCGAGGACTGGCGGCTGAGTTGTCGAAGAAAATGTTTGGGAAGTTCAACTTGGCAAAGTAGGCTGCAGACGGCGGTGAAGCCTGCCCGATTTCCACGTGTTCTGATTACAGAAGAGTCCGCAAGGCGTTCCGAAGCCCAGCAAAATGCGATGAATTCGAGTATAATTTTTAAGCTTGATAGAATCCTGTTTAACACGCTTAAGAACGAAATTGTGAACTTGTGCAGATATATACACGAACGGAGAATTCTTACGTTGGTTCAGGTGTCAGAAAATGCTGGTAAAACAAATAAGATATTTTCCGATTTAACAATTTTTAATTCTCCCCATTTCATACTTTGTCCTGATTCCGGCTTCCTTCGATTTCTGTTCCTCCTCAGATACTTCCAAGAAAAGAACCCCGAGCCGTTAGTCTTCGCGCCTTTCAGTAAAGGCTTCGATGAAGCATGCTATGACAAGATCCCCGGTGTGGACCGCCTATCAGTCCTACTTACCGAAGCACTTCGAGATTATAATGAAACCAATGCAGCAATGGACTTGGTCCTCTTCGAAGAGGCCATGAAGCACGTCGGAAAGATAACAAGAATTATCTCCAACCCGAGCGGTCACGCGCTGCTGGTGGGAGTTGGAGGCAGCGGCCGGCAAAGTTTGAGCAGATTGAGCGCATTTATCGGGCAATGCACTACGGTTATGATAGTTATATCAGGTAAATCTTGGTAATCTTGCCAAATCTTGCATTTCCTCAACGCTTAGGGAAGTATGGTATGAACGATCTTCGTACGGATTTGCAGGCGATGTATACAAAAGCTGGTATCAAGGATGAAGGTGTGATGTTCTTATTTACGGATGGTCAAATCACCAATGAGAAATTCTTGGTCTTTATAAACGATTTGCTCGCAAGTGGAGATATTGCTGATCTGTAAGAGAGTATCTTTGCGCACTGTGAAGATTTTGGGTTCCCTTAGGTATGCCTCGGAAGATAAGGACGTTATCAGGAACGCGGTGCGCAGTGCCTGCAAGGGCTCGGGGATTCCGGATACTCCGGAGAATCTTTGGTCGTTCTTCTTGACCCGCATCCGGAAGAATCTTCATATGAGCATTTGCTTCTCTCCTGTTGGAGATGCGATGAGGTCACGCGCCAGGAAATTCCCCGCGCTTGTGAACTGTACTGTTATCGACTGGTTCCAGCCTTGGCCGAAAGATGCGCTCCGCTCCGTCGGAGAGAAGTTCCTTGCTGAGGTGAGCGCCGGGGTTCGAGTCACGCGCCGTAAAACTTTTAAAATGCGGAAGACTATTCCGGAGAAGGGTCGGAAAATTTTCCGAGATTTGTGGGAAAATTGATTTGGTCGTAGAAAAGGATACGCGACTTTAGCACCGCTCTCAAGATTCAGAGGCAAATCGCGGATGAAAATTTTTTAAATAGGACTTATCTTTCAGGTCGAGCAACTTGGCCCAGCCGACAGTCCTCTTCGTGCCGGCGTCGTTGAGTTCCTGCCCTTCTCATTCGAAGCTGTCGGACAGCAAAGTGAAAAGTTCATCGAGCGGGAGCGCCGATTCGCCTACACCACACCGAAGTCCTTCTTGGAGCTCATCAAACTGTACACGTCGATGTTGGGAAAGAAGTTACAAGCCTTGGAGGATAAGCAGTATCGATTGTCCAATGGTTTGGATAAGTTGAAGGAGACGGCGGAGCAAGTGGCAGGTGAGGTGCCTCTTATAATCTGCCAGGAGCTCGTTTTGATGGGAGAATCGTTGCTCCTATTCATGCGACTTGATGTGAAATTAATTATTTTCGCGACAGCCTTCCTCAGTCCTTCTACCAACGGGAATATTCTCAAAGTTTCATAGATGCTCTCTTGCCTGCACCTTTTGGCCTGTGTGAATATTTACTATTACTTTATCATTTTACCATCGGTATAGTTCGATTGCTTCATGCGGGAAATGGTATTATATTGTGATTTTGCATTTCCATTTTTCCAACTTCCCCGTTTTTCCGTGCCAGTAATTGTACCGCTTATCTACTTTGCGAATTCGGTAAGACAATGCGTACATATTTGCCCATACCTCCACCGGGGATCGAACCTTGGTCGTTTTAGGTCTGGAGGAAGCCTTGAAGGAAAAGGCGGTGGTTGTCGAACAAAAAGCCAAAGAGGCCGACGCCTTCGCTGAGGAGGTCGGTCGAGAAAAAACTAAAGTCAACGCGGAGGCGGAGAAAGCGAATACGGAATCTATCTCGTGCGAAGAAATTGCGAAGAACGTTAAGATACAGCAGAAGAGCTGCGAGGAGGATTTGGCAAAGGCGATCCCGCTGGTGGAGAAAGCAGAGGTAGGAGTTGAGGAAATGCAAGAATTGGCAAGATAGCAAGATTTCAGGCTGCTCTCGATGTTCTCAATAAGAAGGATTTCCAGGAGTTGAAGTCATTTGCTAAGCCACCAGCTGGAGTCGATAAGGTTTGCGAGGCCTGCATGCATCTGATGGCTGGGATCGATCCGAGTATCGAGGTCGATAAAAAAGGCAAAGTGAAGGATCCTTCGTGGAAGGGCGCCACAAAAATGATGGGCAATCCTGAGAAATTTTTGGAGAGTTTGAAAGCGTTTAAGGGCGAGATTGATGACAGTAATGTGCCGAAACAAAATATTGAATGCGCGCGACCGTTGACGGAAGCGGAGGATTTCACCGTGGAGAGCATGAAGAAGAAATCGGCTGCGGCAGCTGGACTGTGCGAGTGGGTTATTAATATTATTATGTAAGTGAGAGGCGTAGCTGCTGATTAAAGGTGTCTCTGAGAGGGAAATTGGACGTTTTTCCCGGGAAAATATTTGACAAAAAACGTTTTTTCCGGAAAAAAACATTTAGCAGTTTTTGTGGAAAAATGTTAAATGATTTTTCCCGGGGGGGAAACGAAATGAGAAGAGATTCTGGCTAAATATACTTAGTACTCTACTGGTCATTGGCTGTGGGATCGAAAAATAATATCGTACGATTAAGACGATCTTCATTAATTGTAATTTTCCAACTTTTCTTGGGTAAATCGACGGCACCGAGCAGCATTATCTAATAGTGGGTATCCCTAGTGTACCTGTTCTATCGATTTATCGAATGGCTCTGTTAGGAAACTATTAACATTGTTGTTTCGCTTAAGGTATTACGACGTTGTCATTACTGTTGAACCAAAGAAGCAATCCTTGAGGGAGGCCAATGAGATGCTTGCTGCTGCCAATGAGCGCCTTGCCGCAGTCCAAGCCCAAGTGGCGGAATTGCAGGCTCAGCTCGCCAAGTTGGTAGCGGAATTCGATGCGGCTATTGCCGAGAAAGACGCGGTCATGGCCGAAGCGCAGAAGTGCCAGACTAAGCTTGAAATGGCCCAGAGGCTTATAGGGGCTTTGGGGGCAAATGGCGTCATCTGGGAGCAGACCGTCAGCCAGATCGCAGTCGATTTGGAAGTCATGCCGGGTGATGTGCTCGTGGCTTGCAGCTTTGTCAGTTATGTTGGCGTATTCACGCGCCAATACAGGGAAGAATGTATCAACACCTTTGTGGAGTTCCTGGGGAAGAATAACGTACCGTTGAGCGCCAGATGCGACCCTTTGGCGATTTTGGCGTCGGAGGCGGAGATGGCCGGCTGGGCAACACAAGGCTTGCCGTCCGATCGAGTGTCTTGCGAGAACGGCGCAATTATGACCAATTCGGAGCGATGGTGTTTGATAATCGATCCACAGCTGCAGGGCATTACTTGGATCAAGAACAAGGAGGCAAATAACAACTTGCAAGTGACTAGGATGGGAAGGCCTAAGATGGTTGCAACGTTCGAGGCGTCGTTGGATCAGGGGAAGACGGTGAGCGATTAAGGCGGAATAATTTACCCATTCATATAATCGTTCAGGTTCTGATCGAAAATATGGGTGAATCGATTGACGCTGTGCTTGCCCCGGTGATTGGACGCAATACGATCCGCCGAGGGAAGAACAGACTTATCAAATTGGGGGACAAGGAAATCACTTATAACCCAAACTTTAGACTGTTTATGCAGACTAAGCTCTCGAATCCGCACTACCCACCTGAGATACAAGCTGAATGTAAGTGATGATAGGAAATAATATAGAGGAAGGGGGAAGTCATCAGACAGTAACGGTTCATAATGGTATCATTTGTCATGGTGCCATTGTAAATTTCAGAGCCAGACTTGAAAAATTGAACGCAAAACGTCCGCCAAAGTAAATGCAGTGTCTATAATATTGTCGTCTAAATTACATCACTTGGGATTCGAACCTGTGCAGGTACTATAATTAATTTTACTGTCACAGAACAAGGTCTCGAGGATCAGCTGCTGTTCCTGGTAGTTCGACTGGAGCGTCCAGATCTGGCCAAGCAGAAGGTACCGTCACTGCGCCACGAAATTGCTCTAGTCTTTTTTATCAGGCGAATCTTATAGTGCAGCAGAATGAGTTCAAGGTTAAGTTGGCCGAGCTGGAGGCATTGCTGTTGGAGAAGCTGGCGAATTCGGAAGGTAGGTTATCATGGGAACCAGATAGAGTATTTCGTCCATCGCTCCGGAATATGCACTGGGTTTCAGCGTATTAGTGGATACCTTTTGTTGGCCGCCGCACAAGACTTACTTCCTCCGCTACTCTTATACTTGCTTCTCTTGGGCTGCATCTGAAGTGTATGAGAACTACGATCGTTTTGTGATAGAATACCGCGAATGGATAATATATGGTATAAACGGGAAACCGCATAATCTCGTACGTTATTGGTTTTATATAGTAATCTGCTCCGACTCGAGCTCCTAGCCGATTGACATGGTAATTCTGTCAGGGGACATCCTCGATGATGTCGATTTGATCCTGTCTCTGGAGGAGGCAAAGAAAACTTCCGATGAAGTTAAGGAAAAGGTTGTGGTAGCTCAAGATACGGAAGCCAGAATCAACGAGACTTCGGAGAACTATCGACCCTCTGCTAACCGAGGAGCTTTGCTGTTCTTCCTCCTCATGGATCTTTGCAAGGTCCACAGTTTCTACAAGTAAGCTCGGAAGAATCCCGGAAACTTGCAGGCTGAAAAGGTGGCGGAGTTGAGAGTCGCAATAGATGGGTTGATGAACTGGACATGCTGATTTATTAGTGTTGATAATAGGCTTACAGAACTGAACTACGTGTAGCCCTACTTAAACCCGATATAGAAATTACACATCACGATCAACTTTGAACTATAAGGATCAGTTAAAATATTATCTACCTATCACATGTCTACCGATTATATATTTAGAGTATTAACTATACCACAACACAAGCCAGCGGGCCCTTTGAGTTCAAACTGCTGCGTATGAGATGGTATTAGGCCGAGTAGAGTAGGATTATTCTAGTTATATTCAATCTTCATATTCCATTATTCTGAGGCTTTCATTTCCTTAGATACTCCTTGGATGCCTTCGTTCAAGTTGTGACGAGAGCCGTGGAATCTGTCTCCCTACGAAAGCCTAAGGTAGACCCTAAAGCAGTTAAGGCTGAAGTTAAGGAGGCTGAACAAGAGGAAGGAAATACTGCTGAGGCTCAGGAAGGTGAGACGAAATTCGGGGGAAAATTTCAGTCGATTTCAAAGATTTTTTGGAAAAATAATATATTTTTGATGAATTCAGCGCAACTAGGTTGATTTGAAGTCTGTCTTTTTTGTGGTAGAAACCATTCGCTTAACCGCAGTTCGTCCGGAAGGAGATATATTTTCAGATATGGCCGGCGATGATTTTGGTAATGATGATGAAGTAGAGGAAGAGGCAGAGGCTGAAGAACAGGAAGAACCTAAGGAAGAGGAGGAAGAGGTTAGCTTAGCTGTTATCGATCACGTGATCGATTTGGAAGTTGATCAGGTTATCGAGCTAACAGGAAAAGATCTGCTTCACCGTGTTGAGCTGCTGATGCAAGTGATTACGGTTTTCACATACAGCTACACTCGTCGTGGATTGTTTGACAAACACAAGCTCATCGTGGCGAGTCTGCTTTGCCTTCGTATACTGGTGAGGAACAAGGTCGTCACACAAAGCGAAGTTGATGTAGGAGGATTTCTCACGCGCCATTAAACTATCAAGTTCTCGTCGGTTAGATACTTATTCGAGCTCCTCCAGATCCGTCAGCTCCACCCATGCCGGATCAAATGAAAAGTTGGCTTACTGAAGGTAAGGGAATATTATCTGATGATTCGTACTTTTACGGTGGCTTCGGGCTAGTAGGGAATGATGTTAGTTTATAATGTGAACGATAGTGAATAGTAAATTGCCCCAGTCCGCTCGGAAAATTTCTGATATCTTTCGCAGTAAGGGTTCGTCTTCTATCACCCTCAAACGAATGAGGTATTGAGACGGGAACAGGTAGCTCTGTAGATGGTGGTATTCAAGTCGGAGGCGAGCGCAGGAAAATCCAGAACTGCTACAAACTATGGATCGCCTGATGCTCCCCCATGGCAACAGCTTGACCTGGGTCACATGAAGCCAATTCCCTGTGGCGACGTATAGTTGTCGGATTTTTTATTGTATCGACTGGGTTCTACGAGGTTGTGTGGAGCTGACAAATTCGCGGCACTCACCCGCACGTTGCTTTAATTATTTGGAAGTCGAGAGAAGGGGCTCTTGTTTGTTCACCATCTTTCTTAGTTATCTGGCAACAGTTGAAGACTGTCGAGACCATCCCTGCTTTCAAGAGTTCCAGTTCTGGTGCTTTGACACAGAATATTGAACAAGATTCGCTGGGATGGAAGAGATGGTACGGAGGCTACCATCCAAACTGTTCGAAGGGTTCCCTCGAGGGAATATATAACTGAACTCCCTTTCGTTTCGATAAAATAAAGCCCGAGGAGCAGTTTGCCGATCCTTTCTTATTTGCTTCGCTCCGCCAATTTCCGTCTATGTCTCATCAGGTACGCCGAAGCTGCGGCGGAGATTGCTGATCTGCCACGTTCATTCAGAGACCTTTCTCCGTTCCACAGGCTGGTGAGACGCGGGATAATTTCTTGGCGCGTGACTTTTCTTTCTTTTAGTTATTGCTGCGTGTGCTGCGACCAGATAGGCTTTCTGCTGCCTTGACCCAGTTTGTGAATGACAACCTTGGATCTGACTTCGTTGAGCAAGCGCCGTTCGACATGGACGCCACTTTCGTAGAGAGCAGTAACCTCACGCCGTTGTTCTTTGTAAGTCTTTCGTCAATGTCGAATGTCGGAGGTCACGGAGGTCGTATTGACCATACTGTTAGATGTTCCAAGAAGGAGGAATGTGTGATTTTCCTTTTGGTTTTGTGGGATTACGACACAAAAAGCCAACTCGAATAGAGTCCTAGGAAAAGTGAAGAAGCGTTAGACTCGAAACCCATTTCAGAAGTGTTTCCTTAAAGGAACACTCTTAGTAAAGAGTGCCTTCAAGAGTGACTTTTCGATCTCATATGAATTTCCTTCCACGGCGTTTGGTGACGACGCATGCGTGAGATTTTGTCGGCTATTTTTCAGCTACCGTTTGATTTCCGAGCTTGTTCAGGTACTGTTCCCTGGTGTTGACCCAACTCCGACTGTCGAGTACATGGCAAAGAAGATTGGTATAACCGAAGCTAACGGGAAGTTTGTTAATATTTCCATGGGACAAGGCCAAGAGCAAATAGCTGTTAATGCGCTCAATGCGTGTGCTGAAGAAGGTGGATGGGTTATGTTACAGAACGTAAGATAGGCATTAATACGGCTTCTCTAATGGTGCAATAATCTTAATTCACTTTTCTATTTTTCTATATCTGTGCTATCGACTTGTCCGCTTCTGAACAATGTTTCCTAGACCACTCCTCCTCCTCCTCCTCCAACAGTCATGGAGCTCGGGACTCTTGTTCATTGATGTTATTGTCATTTCAATGTTAATGTCGAGGATTGTATATTATTTTTCAAGGTGCACTTGATGCAAGGCTGGTTGAAGTCGTTCGAAAGAGCTCTAGAAGTTGTGGAAGAGTTCGCCCATGAGGACTTCCGCTGTATAATTACGTCGGAGCCTCCGCCAGCGATGTTCCCGCTCATGGATTTGGTGCCGGAAAGTGTCCTACAGAAATGCATTAAGATTGCTGACGAGGCGCCACAGGATCTCAAGTGAGTGTTTGTGAACGTTGTAGGGTCGTTGATCCGAGTCGCGTCTGCTATCACACCCCAGGACTGTCCTGTCCCATCCTCACGAAAATGTGATGTTCTTTGAGGGTGGAAAGTTATCTCTGATCTCGTAGAGTTATATACTTCGATATGGAGAATGTTTCTAAAGCTAAAAGAAATATGAACTGTATTCCGGCTTCTGGGAACGCTCAGATGTTGTTGTCCTATGACCTAGGCTACCGACGAGTATCCAAGTGTGGCTTTTACTGATATTATCGTCTGTCAGATCCAACATTCGCCGAGCATGGTCTAAATTCAACCAGGAACAACTCGATAACAGTTCAAAGCCTAGAGAGTTCAAAAGCTGCCTGTTTGCCTTATGCTTCTTCCACGCACTTGTGGTGGGACGGAAGCGATTTGGCCCACAGGGATGGAGTCGGGCATATCCTTTCAATGATGGCGATCTGACGATCTGTGGCAGCGTGCTCAACAACTACCTTGAAAAGTAAGCGAATATCTTTGGTTGACGTGTGCATTTGACAATGCTCCAGGTACGAGCAAGTTCCTTGGCCTGATCTTCGATATATTTTCGGTGAAATTATGTACGGTGGTCACATTACAGACCAGTGGGATAGGCGGACCAACAACACATATCTGGCAACTTTAATTGTTCCGGATTTGCTACAGAATATGAATCTTGCTCCTGGATTCAAGTCACCCGATTCCAACAAGCTTGATTATGCCGCCTACACGAAGTACATAGACGAGCGGATGCCACCAGAAGCCCCTCAGATGTTCGGTCTTCATCCGAATGCGGAAATTGGTTATCTTACTACTCAAGGCGGGGCGATTTTCCAGACAATTCTGGAGTTACAGGGCGGAAGTGGTGGAGGCTCCTCTGGAGACATGATGGCCGGCGTGGGAGAGATCATTACGACCTATTTGGAATCTTTGCCGGAGAACTTAGATATGATAGAAATACGAGCTAACATAACAGAGTGGACGCCTTATATTATCGTCAGTCTTCAAGAGAGCGAGAGGATGAACGTCTTGCTCAGCGAGATTCGCCGATCTTTGACTGAACTCGAAATGGGTCTTAGTGGCGCGCTGAATGTTACCGAAGCCATGGAAACATTGGCCAATAGTCTTTCTCTTAACAAAGTCAATCCAACTTGGGAAAAACGCGCCTATTGGAGCCTGAAAAATCTTGCGGGTGAGTATCTCGTTGGATATTCTGGTGGCCTGGTTTAGCATAATTCGTCTTTAGGTTGGTATTCTGATCTCCTCCAACGCGTTGCACAGCTAGAGGAGTGGACATCTAAGCTGACACTACTGAAGTCATTGTGGATATCAGGGCTCTTCAACCCAATGAGCTTCCTTACAGCTGTTATGCAAGTAAGGCGTTGGCTCGGCAAGCAGGGAACAGAGGAGCAGTGCGTGCGCGTCGTTCGGTGGAATAACTGGAGCAAGCTTGAGCTATAAGACTAGGAGAATTTAACTGTGTAACTTGGCTTATGAAATAGTCGTCCCTCAGCATTCTTCTTTGTCGGGACCACGCCAGGGCACTGTACGTTGTAGTAGGGTATAGAGATCCAATAGTAGTATAAAGTAGATGCAATAGTATAAAGAGCGTACTATTATCGTACGCGTACGTAATGGCTGAATTCTATCGTTCACAATACTAGATGTCGATGAAGATTAGAAAGGTTTGGATATACCATTTCTCAGGTGACTGCTCGTGAGTATTCCCTTCCGCTTGATTACATGACAAATCGTTGCTTTTTCACCAACTTCACCGATCCTAACGGTGACCTCGGACCAGGCGGTGTTCCAGCTAAGGGAGTGTAAGAGAATTATATCCATCGCCACCTTTCAGTTGTGCCATTGGCTTTGATAGATACTGTCATGGCTTCTTTCTAGAAGGTGCTGGATGGGAACTCGGCAAGGGCGACGAGGAGGGGTAAGGCTATCTCGTCGTGGCTTTCGAGCACAATTTTCCGAGGTACATCACGGACTCGAGACTGAAGGAGCTTCACCCAGTGATGCCAGTATTGAACGTGTTCGCCGTTCATGTCGATGAGATGTCCTGGGAGGGAATGTATCACTGTCCGGTCTTCATCACTAGTATGCGAGGACCGACATATGTCTT
This sequence comes from Perkinsus chesapeaki, assembly GCA_013115145.1. Classification (NCBI taxonomy): domain Eukaryota; phylum Perkinsozoa; order Perkinsida; family Perkinsidae; genus Perkinsus; species Perkinsus chesapeaki. The sequence continues at coordinate 32,279 of JAAPAO010000047.1, forward strand.
CCAGGTGAGAGCTATCTCTAGCGTGGAATTGATCGCAATATTGATCGCTTTTAGGCGAATCTTCGCATGGACGCTGACGACACGGAAGCACGCTGGGTCCTCGCTGGCGCAGCGTTGTTGTTAACGGATGACTAGTCACGTTGCGTGCATGGCCATTATGATGTCGTTACTAGGAGATAGTTGTGTTATTACAGTGTGAATAAACCTGTATGCAGGGAGTCGCATGGTTCAGAAGTACATGCGATATTGTTACTGTCGGATGCTAAACGAGAGTATCGGCAAACGCACGGTGTGCGTCGTTGAAGCAGCGTTGCACAGCAAGAATTGTTTGTACCAAGATGTTATGGCGGCGAGTGTTGTCATCTATTATTGATGAATAACGGCTTATACCGCATCTGGAGTTCTGAATATCGTATTACATTGATAGCACGGATTCGGTTAACCCAACATGAACGTGCGCAAACGGGAAAAATGATCCGAACAATACGTACGAACGTCGCATCCGTTCATACCACACAAAGCATCGCGATGCGCCTGCCTTCCCACTTCCCCACCGTCTCTCCTGCTTGGGCCATCTGTCCCATCGGGGCTCTGCCCTTGCATCCAAGAGTACAGAGATTGTAACCAACACAGCAAAGGAACTGAGTAAATGTTTGTAGCTAGGATTCCAGCCAACGATTTGAAGGGAGAACAGCTAAATACGAGGGATATAATAATGGGCCACCTTTAATAACTGAGTTATCGAATGTCATCGGCTTACACGTCGTGGTAATCCTAAGTAATCCTGTTAGTCACTAGCATACCTGACATTCGGCCCCCAGAGTGATCCAAATTCAGTGAGTTTTGTCATCATGTGAACACCGAGCGAAGGGACGCGGTATGAGCGTGCATAGCTTTTACGCGAGCACGGCCGCAGCTCGCTTCGACAGGCTTTTCAGTAAGCTCTTGGATTCCCCGACATTATTATTTATGTCTTTCCATCAAACCACTACAGTGATCCTGGCAGTTTGGTTTGTTCTTTGCAGTTCTGGTCAAGAGGCTGCGACTGTGAAAACTGAGGAATCACTACTTCGATCACATTCTGGTGTATCCGGTCTTTCTGCCAATCGAGGTTTAGCTGGTAGCGGAACTTTGAATGTCTATGTCCTTCCCATGACTTATGATTTTCGCGTTCCGCTGACAATCCGTGGTCAGAAGCTTTACGTTAATGTCGACACCGCGGGGCCACGACTTAGAGTCAGGCCGTTACTCACAGATGCCCCGCTGACCACTTGCTTCGGTGACGAGTGCTATGTCTGCGCTGTATTTGGACCTAGATGTTTGGGCGCGGAAACTCATAGCGCTTGGTCGGATGCCCGCAATGTTGTCTACGGCGCCAATTTCTGGTACGACAATATAACACTGGGCTCTGATGGGGGGGCGTATCTATGGTATGGTGTTATGCATGACGAATATAACGACAAACGTGGAGTCAAAGCATTGCCCGGCAGTGCTCTTGGACTTGGAGGAGGCGACAGTAAGGATGACAACACGGTTCTATATTCATTGTTTCTTTCCACTGACTTCCGGGCTTTCTCGCTCACTCCAGCGCCTCACCCTTGGTCTAGCCCGGGAACACTACGTCTTGGCGGAGATCCTTATAAACCACCCGGATATCTTGAGGAGCACTCCCTGAAAGTGTTCTTGGACCAACCCAAGTACAACGACTTCCGTAAATGGCACTACAAGGCTCAGATGAAGTCCATTCTAGTTGAGGAAACCCCCTGGAAGACAGTGCTCCAGGAGAATGCCCCAGTCATCACCTTCGACTCGAGCGCCCCAATCATATACGTTAAAGAAAGTACCCTGAAGGATATATTTATACCTTATACCGACAATTGGTTGAAGTACTACAACGCCAAGCACTTCGACGCCAGTCTGCAAGAGTACAAGGTACTCGATGCCAAGAAAGGCTACTGGTTCCATTGTTATATCGAACCTGAGCTCCCTAGGTGGAAGTTCGAAGTATATACTGATGAGGATAAAAAATATACGGAAGAAATTATAATCCAGCCGAGGGATTATGTCCGTAAAATACGTGGCACGGATCAATGCCGTTGGCTATTTGGAACGTCTAACAATGGTATTATCGACAAAGCGGATTATATGGTGATGGGACAGCCATTCTTCCAAAATCATTTCGTCGGTTTTACCTTCTTTAATGGGATCAATATGAATTTTGCCAGGCGGGTTACGAGCGACGATGGAAAGTTTGCTGGCCTTGGTTCAACAACTTTCGCTATCGATTATGATCTAACTACGGTGCTATCGGTAGATGACCAACCAATCCAAGTCTTAGTTGATACCTCTGTAAGCTCAGTGATGCTCCTCGATGCCAACAAGTTTGGTGATAAAGCCTGCGTGGGTGGTCAGTGTCACAACTGCAGCCAGGTTGGCTATCGGGATAACAAATGCCAGTATGCCGAATACTACGTCCATACTACTCCCGATGGTCTGGTTAGGAGACTCGCTCAGTCTCAAGGTAGCTTTCAAATTGGTGCGTCGAGATTCGACCTTGGGTATGATCAAGTTATCAATGCGACTGGTAGATCTTATTATCGGAGCGCCATGGGAATCGGAAAGCCTATTAGACCTGTGGATTTCTATAACCAACTCAATGGACATGATTCGGCGATTCAAGGCACTTCATATTCCATTTATGCTCCGAAGAGCCCTACTTCTAAACTTGGAATTCTCTCTTTGGGAGGTTTCCAGCGACCAGCTAACATCAATAAGGTTAAAAAGGTCCGCTTCATGGATACGCCCGGCGGTTGGAGAGACTCCGCGTCTTGGCCTATAGTATCGGGAGCTAATGCCTATCTGACTTTTGGCGACCCCGCTTCACACCCCTTCCTACCTAGTGCGCACCAGATTGAGATAATCGCATTCTTAAGTGGTTATAATCTAATCTACGGTCCGGAACAGGCTATCAATGCACTGATAGAAAAGCTCGACAACCGCCGACAGCTCATCTCATCTATAAAGGTGGATGATGCCAAGCAAGGTTGGACTATTGAAAGTCAGAATGTCAAGAAGTTGCCTACTGTGCATTTCCAAGTGCGCACCGCCCCTGACAGCAGCGACACAGAGGAGATATACCTAAAACCGGAGGACTACACTGCGTACTCGGACACTCAATGCAATGTATCCAGAATACTCTTTGGAGCTCTTGACCCGAAGATAAGTGGTGTCGGCATCAACACTAACTACTGGATAATGGGCAAACCATACTTCCGTACATACTATACGGAGATATACTTTGGTTGGAAGGTGGCGTTCGCTCGGATACCTCACCATATCTAGTCCTGAGAGAAACCAACACGAATCAGCTTTCTATAATCTACATCCTCCTGTGGAATTGGGGCTATTCTCCTTCGCCACATAGCTTTTTGAGAGATATGCTACATGTCATCTATGCCTATGTAATGTCATCTATGCCTATGTAATGACTGCTACGCCTATGTAAAGTCATCTATGCCTATGTAATGACTGCTACGCCTATGTAAAGTCATCTATGCCTATGTAATGACTGCTATGCCTATGTGATGAC
>JAAPAO010000047.1:35965-104424 GCA_013115145.1 Perkinsus chesapeaki
ACTGCTATGCCTATGTAATGACTGCTATGCCTATGTAATGACTGCTATGCCTATGTAATGACTGCTATGCCTATGTAATGACTGCTATGCCTATGTAATGACATCTATGCCTATGTAATGACTGCTATGCCTATGTAATGACTGCTATGCCCATATTATGTCGGCTAAGGGATATGCTACACTTTGTATACGTAGCCTGTTAACCAACGATTCGAGTGTCTGATCGCACTTCGAGTAGTTTTGCGCGTGATTTTCTCGCGTATTTTGCTCGGGCCGAGCTAAAGCCATTTACTTCATTATCAAATAAGTTATCACTAGTATAGGTCTCAAGACCACTAACAGACACTTTTTACATTTGTCTGGCTTAACTAGAGAGCGTTGAGTTCAGGTTAATGATGCCCTTCAAATCCACTCCAAACACAAGCTCCGAGCAACGTGTAGTATAGTACAATGCAATATAATAACACACATAATGAGATCAACTCGAACCTTGTGCGTACTGTAGTACCGCGTTCGTTTAATTGTGTAAGCAGCTGCTCCTATAATATACCACAGACAATTCGAGTCAGAACGCTGTTTCATGAACAGCGTGTTCCTCATAATCCTACCCAGTTAACACTCGAGATAAGTGAGGCTATCATCGGAAGAACTTATTTCCTTCCTATGGGGGCAGACAATGCGCGCAAGCGTTCTCCCACCGAAGAACGAAACAGGTCCCCTTGCAACCTTGAGAGATTCTTCCTGCAACCTTGCTTAGATTGGGAATGACAGAACGGATGCGTATGATGCATCAGCAGATCTTTATCTGCAGACACAAAAGTCTGCCGATCAGAAATACCTCGGTTTGATCGTACAATTTTTCGATACTTTAGTACTCCTGGCTCAAACAAGCAATAATCGTCGCCAAGGAAAGCGAGGAGCGGCAAATAATCACAGTGGGTTCATCATCCGTCATACTGTTTACTGTCTCACTGAGTAAGTAATGCAATTCAGAATAGTTCATACTTGATTCGGTATCTATGCATGGGGTCTCTGCGAGGGGAAGTCTCACCAGAGTCCTAGCCACACCATTGATGATGGCGTTGTATCGTGAGGTAAATTCATATATATTAATTTGCTGGGCAGAGTTTGCCCAAGTTGTCTTAAGGATAACCATTCAAAATAGAAAATATAACATGTGTCTACTAGGCAGCCGACTAATCCAAACTAACGCAAAAAAGACAGCTGTGCATTGGCAACGTATCGTCATGCAAATAATAACGAATATTCTCTTATAGCCGGCGACCAAAACAGTGCTACAAGGGGCCTATTCGGGGGTCCCGGAGGGCGGCGCCTCAGTTTCGAGAAGGATTGTACCTAAACAGAGAGTACGAGTTAGTTGGCGATGATCGGTCTGGTACGTATTGTAGGATCCGAAAGTATTAGTCGAACTTGAGGGGTAATAGTGACGTCTGAAGTGGGTGAGAATTCAAAGAAAACATGACAACTTATTTGTCGAGGGCTTACGGTGGTGCTGCGGCTTGTGAGACGTGTTGTGATCCATTGGATCGCATGAAATAACTAAAAGTACAGAAATCAATAATTCGTCAGAAATGGTATCTCACTGATTTTGTTGTTGACCCATCGCTCCAGCGCTCTTCCCTCGTGGTTGCTGCTGCTGTGAGTATTGATGATAGACATTACCGCCACTAGCAGCAGTTGAGGGCACCGATGGACTAGAGTATCTAAACAAGCAAGTGACTTCGTGTAGCACAACTGGACAATCTGACAGAAGATCGTCCTTGCGATTCGATGAATGTCCGCCAAGATCGAGATAGTGACGGACTGGAAGTCCCTTAGTAAACACTAACGACGGTGTAAACCCTATTATTCGCAATTACAACGTAATGTAGAGGAGGTCTACTACATTTGAAAAGCGAGAGTAAAACGTTGAACTTGGATCGTCAGGAGTGCGGCTTGATTCGGCTCCTTTCGGACTAGACTATTTACCGCTTCGTAGGCACTACTCGATAGGATGGCGATAAGTCTACACCTCGCTGCTAACTACAGATTGGGAAAGTTCACAGAGAGGGGCGCCAAAACAACTCCTAACAGCATTATTCGTCATCGAATGGATGGGATTGAAGCTGCTGAACTTATGTAACATAAGTCATGTTGTCTTGAGTGATATCCTAGCTCCGTAAAACCGAACAGACCCCTGAGTTGGTTCATTACGAAGACTATTCCTCAACTTCAGTAAATCTATTATACAACTGAAAATATGCATTAACTAGGTTATGCTTCATGCGCGTCAATCCGGGATCTAAAACGGGACAAGTTGACTATCTTTATGTACTCCTATCATTTCATTGTTGTCTCGTATAACATAATGGGTTTCCTAATCGATACAGTTTAGCTAAATGTGGTAACGTGGAGCAGGAGCAGGAGCAGGAGGAGGAGAAGGTATGATTAAACAGATATCTACGTACTGTTTATGATAACCAGGGTGCTGCTGTTGATGGTTGCTGCTACTACTGCCGGAAGATGATGTGAAGTACTTCGAGGCTGGGCCGCCGCTTTGAGCTGGTGATTGCTGCTGATGATGATGACGACTCCTAAAAGGGAACAATTATTTTCCTCCAAATCATCCACGACCAATACCAAGCATGAGTATCATCAACGACTAGAATACCAGAATCTCCTACTCACCCTTGCCTTGAGGCCTTCTGCTGCATACCATAACCACCCGATTGGCTCCCACTGTTAATGTTCGATGAGCGGGGCATGCTCGCACTCGTCGCGCTGGCTGAGTGGCGTGGTCCATGGTGATGATGATGATGATAGCTGGTTGGAGCAGTGCCACTCGAAGGGGCTGCTGTCGGATGATATCTAGCTCCTCCTCCTCCTCCTCCTGGGCCAGCTATATTCGATGATGAGCTCTGCCAAACAGGTTGGATAGAGTAAGGATCTCATAAACTCCGGCCTACATGAGCTCGCTGGTTGCTAACAGCCTGCTGTTGCTGTTGTTGCTGTTCCATTTGTTTCTTCAATTGCCTTCGTTGCTCTTTCTTGCGTTTCATAACCTCACTATACAATCTGTCCCGATAGTCGCTGACCTGTCTGAGAGATACCCATATTATTAATAAATCCATTACTGTAAGGCGAGTGTTGTCGTCTATTGGAATGCGAATAACAGACGAACATGATGGCTCTTCATCGGGATTATGGAACTGAAAAATGTAACCGCCGGGATCGAACCAGGGTCGTTGGCATGAAAGCATCACCTGGACCACATAGGGATGCTTGAGCGCCTCGGTAGCAGATATTCGCTTCGATGGATTGAACTGAAATACGTAGCCATCGTAGCCTCTCCTCTAAAAAGGTATGCACTGCAGACCTGCAGACAAAGCCTCAGGAGATCGAGTGCCTCCACGCTTGCTGATGGGAACAACTCCGATAATGGTCTCGGACGAGTCTGAGGAGATACGCTACATAATCTAAGTTACAATAGCAATGGTGTAGTATCTCAACAGCAGCAGCAGTAGTCATTTCCTATGATCGTCAAGCACTCTAAGCTCAATCGCCAATCAACCCCGAGCAATGCTCGAATGTTTCACAGCCCTAATTCGACAAATGTATCCCCACGAAGAGTAGGTCAAACAATAAATTTTAGACCAAGCGGTTACAACCATGGTGATTCCCAAGGTGTCTGAAGAGACATCAACCGCCGCCGCCGCCCCTACCGCCGTAGCGTCATATACTACTTGCCAGATACTTACAATGCTACTGGTAGGGTTAATCTGGGGAGTAGGAGGGGGGATGTAAGTGTACTTACCGCTGGGAGAGACTCTAACATAGTTGCTGCGAACGGTGACTGCATCCCTTCAATGTCATTCGGTGTTGGACGTCCTACACAGTAGTTAGGAGGTATCACAACACTTCATTGTCGTAATTACTGCAATTATATTACACAACCATCTACTACTACTACTACAATGAACTAGGAATATCGAGTGACAATAATAATCACGCCAAGAATAGGATAGAAATACTCTGTAAAAGAGTCTCGAGATGAACAACCCGAACAACCGAGAGCATATCGGCGAAGGATATCCATATTTACTGAATACTACCGGTAACTTCCATAATACGATCTAATTGATTCATAGTAGATGTTCCAGGGAAAATAGGCTTCCCAGAAATGAGTTCACCAAGGATGCATCCGACCGACCACATATCGACACCCTGATGATGACCATGACGGTGAAGTTGTCACTTTCACATGGTAGAGGTACCTTGGTGTAGCTGGTAGAGCCTAGAAGGATCTCAGGGGCTCTGTACCATCGAGTTGCTACATAGTCAGTAAGAACCTAATAAATACTTAGTAGTAATAACAACCATGAAAGAGCCATACAGGATTCGAACCAGCGTCCTGCATTTGTACCACAGATCGAGCCAGGCCTGGAAGGTAATCATTTTCAGTGTCTTGGAGGAAAGTTGGTATTACCGAAATCGCAGACTTTAACTTGGCAGTCAGAGTTCAAAAGGATATTAGATGGTTTAATGTCTCTATGTAGCATCTGCCCAGTATGCATATACTTCAGAGCTCTCAGTAATTGATATACGATGTATCTTCCCAACGGTTAAGCTGCCATCTCTCCATCCAACGACCCAGGTTCTATTCCCAGTACTACTGTTTATGTATATCCTCCAATATATTAGCTCGTATAACAGCATGCAGATCGCTTTCCATATAGTCACATACGATATATATGTCCTGATCGTTGTCGGCCTTCAACACGTTCAAAAGCCTACAATAGCCAACGACCGTTCCGTTCTTCCATCTCCCCAAACCTTTCTCACCCACCTAATTATGTTTTCATGACCGTTGAGCTCTTGAAGGAACATGATCTCTCTGAAGGTCCTCTGGGCATCTGGGTAATACAGTAAATGGTCAAGTTGAAATAATTGACTTAAAAAGACTTGTAAAGGTGTTTTGGAAGGAGAACGTAATATGCAGTGAGATAACTCAACTGGGACACACTTTAAATTATTTAAAGAGTCATTGAGTTGTAAAAGTTCATATGTAAAGGACAGAGCCTAATGAGATTCTATCCCAGAATCCACTTGTGTTCATATCATAGTTTCATTGCTCTAAATGGACCAGACATCAATTTCATCAGCTATACTCTCCAAAACACACTCAGCGATAACGTTTGGATAGACCTAGTAATCGTCGCGAGAGGTAAATGCCAAGGTCGAGGCCCGAGACGAATTCAAGAGCTTCCAGGCAACCCTTTGTGGTGGCAGATATCGCCATACAGATGCGGTTTGATAATCCTCCTGAGGGCCCTGTTACCCACCTGTAGCGTTCTGGAAGGCATCAAAGCACTTCTTAAGAGCTACCACTTCCCTTGTACCTGTAAGGACTTTCACTGTTCGTTGGATAGACGACTAACGTTTTTCAATTGCCTTCCAAACGATACCGTAGGCGCCTCGTCCGAGCTTCTGAACAATCTCATACCTATTTAATTGATGATAAGTAGCGAAGAGGAGGAGAGGGTTACTTCCTCAAAACATGACGATCTATCTCTTCGGTCATTCTGATATATCAAGAGATCGATCAGAAGATGAAAATAATGTAAAGAAAAGAACGAAAGATGCGCTGTTGAAACGTCACGCGCCACAAAACTCGAAAACTGGCACGTTTCGGGAAAGAAACTCAATTGAATAGAGGTGAGTATCCATGCTCCATTACTCCCCTTTTTTAATGCTTTTTCGGCCTGATTGCTGTTAAGTATTATGCCTTCTGCCCCATGTTATGCTTACCAAAGCAAGTATTGTGTTTAATAGTAGAGAGTTGGGATCAGTTAAATACGCATGGTTAATGATTTTTAGAGGGTATTCCCGCGGAATTATCAGAGTCCCTGAGGAATCTTCGGACGGTCTTTCCCGGAGCTAGTTGATATTATCAAAATGTCTGACGATGAAGCTGAGATGGCAGAGCTGAGGGCAGTACGGCAAGGTAGAGGATTTAGTAATAGGGCAGCTCGAAGGGAACAAGAGTAATAATACCAGTGGTGGATTGAACTAGGGGAATAAGGGTTACAGGTGGGCAATATAACCGTAACCTACAAAGACTGTTCAAAATGGCCGAGGGCTTAGCACTGATCCTACTGAACTATTGAAGAGCAGCCTAATCCGTCTGTTATTGTCCTTTAGATTTTGATGACGAAATATCACCCCCCCATCGAGTGTAATAGAATCTATTTTACATTTCAACTTCCGTCTAACTCTCACATGGCGCTTTACACATCTTAACAACACTATTTTTCTGATATCTTGCATAGGCTTTCGGTCCATTCTGTGGCGCGTGACGGAACAGTCGATACGTGCTCGCGGTTCAAGTCGGCAGCGTTCTGTCAAGAACATAGTGACAACAATGCGTTATTTAGTATGCAAGTCTAACGACGGTGCTGTCGCCAGCTCATTGTTCAAAATCAAGGATCAGAATCATTCACTTACGGAACTGCGGCTATGGTTGAGTAAATATTGTTATTATTCGGAATAGAGCTTGACGATCTTTCTTCAACATCTTCATTTTAATATCAGATTGTCACTTTTGAAAGTTACTAAAGGTTAGCAAAATTTGTGTAGTGTGGTTGGGGTGTCCAAAAGCTTTTCGTAGATAGGAACTTGATGGGTTATAAACTTAACAGTAATGACAGCAGCAGCGATGATGTGCTATTATTTGATGTGTTAGACCTGAAGAGGCAAGCACGTCCTCTGGTATGGAGAGGACAGGCTCTGCCTCATGGCTACTGCCTCCACCGGAAATGAATTTACCGACACGGTTTGGGAGGAAAGGAAATCGAATTGATGAAGAAAAGGTTCATAAAGAGTAATTTAATAATGCTTTGTATTTGGGAAGTGATCACTCAGCCATCTGAGGCTACCGGTTGAGGAGCCTCCTACTGTAGCAGCGCAGGCATTGGCAAGTGAAGAAGACTCTGGCCAGCATGAGGTGGAGGAGAATATACGGGAGGGACCGTAGGCGGAGGGATGGGGCACTCAATGGGAAATACAATCCTCAGCGAGTTGAACATTAATTCATACTGCATTGGCTAACCAGGGCTGATTAGCATTCTCCGTACGAGATCGCTTCCTCAGGAAGCGAAGGGTGTGGATTCTAGCTGATGAACGTCGGCTGCCTTCCACACACCGCCACTACATGACTTTGAAAATTCGTAACCTTTCTGTACCTCTTTATACATATAGGCTTATTTATTCCAACACGACACATTTCGGTTAAGCTATCCTGAAGATATTTTTTCAGGAGTAGGATCCCCGACACCCATGAGATTTGCCTGGATCTTTGTCCCGAGTCTCATAAGTAATAACCTAGTATATCCCCCAGTAGTATTGTGTTATATAGATCTCTCACAGCATTAAGTATGGACCCCAAAGGCAGTCGAATGGTCACTGGTGGCACGGATGGTGTGGTGAGGTAATAAGGCAAAGAGGGATCATAGTGGAACTATATCAAAAGGAACGCTCTCAACATTTACCCCCGAGGAACTCCCTACCAAGTGTAAGGGGAATAATTTTCAGACTTGGAAGGAAAAATTTTTACACCCCGAAGTTTACGTAACCGAATGATACGCGTAAGTCACTTGACGAATCCTGGACACTTTATTTTACCCAGATGTTATCGACGAACGAATTCCTGATTCAGCATAGGCGGTGTCTAATACCTGATTCTATGAACTGTGACTCCATCGAATTGGAAAATTTCGAATTGGGAATATAGAGAAGATTGTTACCGTATGATACTCTTCATTTCGTTGGTACATTATTGACTGGTTTGAAGGCACTAGCAATTTGCACTTGGGTAAAATATTGATATTTACAGGTTCTGGGATCTCAATGGTATCAATGCCATGGACCCGAAGCCTTTCAGAGAGTTCACTCCACAAGAAGGATATCCTATCAATTGCGTTAGGTAGAATATTAAATCGTGGAAGTGTGGTATTGGCCTGCATTAGGTTCAGCAATAGCGGTGGGCAAGTATTAGTGTTACCAGCTGATGCGAGATGTAGAATGTAATAAGGGGGATGTTATTGGTAGTACTGGCGCTCATCCACACCGAAATCTGGGGTAGGACAGTATCCTCTCTCACTTGCAGATGATGATGATTCGCGGAAATACATCGCTAGGAGCTGCCATTTGCCAATTTGTTCGAAATGTGTTATATAATTGTATATATTGTATTTGTGTATGAGGGATTACAGTATAGTTCTCAAATCGACCGCCCGCGTGAAGGTATTGGCTGTGGTGGCAGTGTCCGCCGTCGACTGCTGTGTTGTTGGTATGATCAGACATGATCGCAATGGTACCAGTACCCCTGTACAGCAGACTATTAAGGGTGACCAATATATAAGGGATTTACAGCACACAAAGGGGCATACAGCTACTATAACTGATGGTAATATTGATGCATCCATGTGGTGAGGAAAAAAATCGGCAAGAATTTCGGGAAATTCTATAGATTTCCGGAACACCGCGGAACTCGATAGCTAGATTAATGTTATGGACTAATAAGGGAATAATATGTTATTATTATCTGTTATTTTTAAATATTGTATTATCAATAATAATGGTGATATTAATTTCACTCGGCGCACCTTGCTTTTTGAACAGCTTTCGGACTAGCGATTTCGACGTTTTTCATCTCAATAGGCCATTGGCACCCAATGGACCCTTCCAAGTGGATTACCTCCAGTCTGGATTGCACTATAAGGATATGGGACATCAACACTCCTGGCACAGGGATGGTACGGCTGCTGCATCGCTCCGCTAAGAAATGTGTTTTGTATTATTTTTCAGGATATGTGGATACCTTGTATTCATACACTCAAATGTGTGGATAAGAGGGGGATCTGTGGTGGACGTGGGGGAGTGGAGAATCAGTTATTTGTTAACTCATGCGCGTGAGTGGGAGGAAGAGCATATCTTTGAAATAAGAAGAACTAGATTGGGAATCTTTGCAGTGCGATACGGTTACGATTGAGCTAGTATAGCTAAGTAGATATAGTACTGATGATATGCAAGCAGCTTCCGTTGGAAATGTTCATTAAGGAATCTGGCTTCATTGGAATGATTCGGACAAAGTGCAGTAGAGCATCGTAGAATTGAGGCATCCTAGGTAGCCCATAATAGTCCAGGAGATTCCCCATTGATAACACAGTCAATTTATGATACTATGTCACTTTGTGTGATAATATCAGTTTCGCTTCATATAAGGTGGTTAATATTGTAGTGCCTGCGATCCTGTCAGCATTATGATTGTCATCAGATATAAGCCCTATGATGGAGGGTTCATTGTGGCTGGCTGCAGTGATGGCAGTTTGCAGTTGTTTAATGAGCGAAAGAGGCAAGTTGACTCATTTGTTACCGGCGAGAGCTGTGAGAGCTTACAGTACATCTTTTCTAATGCTAATAACTTTGCAATCTTTAAATTGGGACTGGTTCTGTGTGAAATACTTAAGAAAGACTTTGATTTTACAAGTAAACGGTGTATTATTTTTACTTTCAAATTCTCGAGATTACCCCTCCCATATCCACTAGCCTTGACTCACCTCGACGCTGCCTGCCCCCTTTAGATACGGCGAGGCTGATATGATAGCCAGAACAGCGCATACAGATGTTGTTACTAGTGTGAAGGTGCTGGAGGATGGGCAGAGAATGTTGAGTCGGAGCTTGGATGGTAAGTAGGGAGCACGCGGAGCAAACAAAAGGGGACGAAAGATTCTCCGTAGAAGAACTAATGTGGTGACGGTCGGAGTATCCCTTCCATCTCGATACAGATAATAACCTCATATATTTTCCATGCAAGATCCCTCTGCCGATCATGACTCAACGTCAAAGTCCAAGTGTGTGTTTTTGAAGTATACTGTCATTTCTGTACTACTGAGTGGTTTCCAGTTCTGAAAGGCATTACTTTTTTGCGGCTTGGAGAGGGAATATCTGACTGCACCTATGTCAAGCTAGCGAAGATGATCTCGATATCGATATTTTAATATCCCTGTTTTTGTACTATTTATATTTGATCAGGCACAATGAAGATGTGGGACTGCCGTAAGCTCCGAGCATCTACTCCTGTGAGGACTTGGGAGAATCTTCCATGCACAGATGAGCATACAGACATCACAATCTCGCCGGATGAGAGCATGGCTTTAACTGGTAAAGTCATTATCAGAATTAAAAAAAGAATTCCTTTGAAATTTTGACGGGATTTTTTGGACACATCTGTGCAGGCACAAGTGATGGTCGAGTTGTTGCTTTCGATATGCATTCGGAATCTGGCGAGCCATTGAAGGAGTATACGTTCCGAACTCAGAGTGCAGTTAGGGTAGGTAGAGACTTGACCACCAGTCGAGGCAGGCCACTACTTGGTTGGGGAAAGCCGCACCTTTCTCGGTTCATCATCGACTTCAGTACATATTTATCCACAGTGCAAATTCAACATTATCTGAGAGATAAGAGTTGCCGTAAAGAATTCTCTCTCGGTTCACTTGTGCGTGCTTCTGTTGATCGAGGCCGAGGAATGTAGCAAAATGAGCTGAATAATAACCGGTCCTACACAATAGGCTATGCTTCATCAGACTATTGGTATCTTTGCCAAACGCGTAGCATCTGGAGAAAATGAAGTATTCAAAATCTATGTAGTGCGTTCCGTATATCCTTCCCCCCGCACTCTTCGGATGATAAGGTACCCTATTGTTTCAGACATTATGGCATCCTATACTTCAGCAAATAATCGTAGCGTGCAGTGATGGCAACGCTTACTTCCTCTACGACAGATATCAGTCTATTCATGGTGAGTGAGGGGAGGCGTGGATGCCAGGATTTCCATTACAGGTGCTTTGCTCTTTGCCCAACACAGTGCTCCTAAGAAGAAGGAACTTGAAGAACAGTATATGCCACAGAAGGTTTATAATTATGATGAGATGGTTCAGCGAGGCGGGCAATTCAGGGAGACGAGGAGTGGTGAGTCTCATTGGAGTGCCATTTACTTTATTTGCCGTGTTGCGGTCCGAAGTTTTCCAGCAATCCTACACTCGATCTCTACAATATCATCATGCTTTGTAATTTGTTGCATTGCTGTAAGGAACAGATAATGAAATCTCATGCTGGATGGGGCGGCGGCTGTGGCTAATGTTCGTTTTCCCTGCTCATGGTCCGAGTAGCTTACTAAAGTGATGTTAGGGTAACTGATTCACAGCATGCACCTGAGTCTTCTGTTTTCGTTACGGCGCATCCGAGATTTGACAAAAGCATGTCACTATTTAATTAGCATCATCATCATCGGTAGATGTATTGAGAAGTGGAACAGGACGATGATGTTATGATCCTTCACATTTCAACCTGTCTTGGTATCGACTTGTTCATTTTATCACTGATAACTTTTTCGCCTGAAATGCGTGAACTTTCCTATGTAAGGTAAACTTCGTCGAGTGAGAGATGCCGACAAACGGCGCGACAAGAATCGCCGTGAGAGGATGGGCATTCCGGATCCCGACGAGCAGCACAAGGTGAGCATTCATAAGCTCATCAACGACCGGATCTAACTTTGGTGCAGATCAAACCCGCGGCCCCGCCGCCCGAGAGCACCAGCGAGCCTGCAATGTTTGCTAATAAGCTAGGAATCGAAAAGGAGAAGTATATCGATGAGGATCCACAAAAGGTAGAAACGTCTTCACCGCGGATCGAACCCGGGACCTCTTGTTTTGCAGGCACTGCTGGCGGTCGATACTAAGAAGGGCGATTCCTTCGTCAGCCAAGCGTATGCCAGAACTCAACCTCAAAATATCTTGGATTACTCCGATGTCAAGAGTGCGGTAAGGCACAGAATTGGCAATTTCGTGGCGCGCTGGATTTTTCTTCAGGGTGATCGTCTGTTGAGTAAGAAGCGGTACTGTCCGAAATGTGGTGTGAAGATGTGTACGTGCGGGTACCTTACAGCTTTGGAGAAAGAGGAAGCGCGAAAGAAACGTCGAACTGCTGAAGTACAATAATAAGAGTATTTCAATCTATATAGTGTTTGTTATTTCAATTGAAAGAGTGGTATAGTAGATAGCTAGCTGTTATATCGTCATGGGCACTTTACACTTGACCGCCTCAAACGGATTGTCGACCAGTCCCGGGAATTTTAATTGGTAAAATATCGAACGTATCGGCTATGGTGCCGTTGGGACTGTCTAGAAGCCTCTGTGTGGCATACGTTTGAGGGATGCGACTTCCGGAACTATCGTACCTTCGGGAATGCTAGTAGCACGATTTTCTTGGGCAGTTTTTTCTTATTATTATGGCTGCTGCTGCCGCCCTTGGCCCTTTTGACATACCCACAACATGGATAGCGTACAGCTTACTGCTCATAGTCATGTTTACACTATCGGGCTGGCAGGTCGAGGGGAAAGTTGTTTTTGTGAAAGAGCAGCTAAACCCTCTCACGTTCTCCCTTTATCGGCAAGGCAAGTCTGAGCAGCACCTCTGGTTTGTAGCAGACGCCTTGTTGGTCAGGTTTGACGGCTATCGTGCTGCTCTGCATAATCGACCGGACTTTCAAATCTCCATTGAAAGCTGATCTGCCACTGTTAGCCTATCTTGGAGCTGCCACTGGTGGATCTACAGTTGCCTTCCTTGTTGGTAAGCAACAACGCCGATCGGCAGAATATATCGAGTTCTGCGCCATTCTTCATGACCATAATGATGATTGGGTTAGTCTCGGAGAGCTGCGCCTCGTTGCTGGCTTCCAGGATCTCTGATGTTCACTTTGCTACCCTCGCGCATCTCCCTCATGACTACTCGCCTAGGGTAGCCGGCACCATCACTGCACTGACTGTGTTCCGTGCAGGTCTGGAGCTGTCAACTCCTTTGATAGCGTCAATGCTACAACCAACAGTGTTGGTATTTGCCTATATCCTGGGCATGCTGCGTGGGTCTGAACATTACTCCAAGAGACGAGTTCTCGGTGTCGTGATGTGTGTGTCTGCGGCTATTGGAGCTGTCATTAGCGGGGAACATATCGACGGTCAGTGCTGCTTCTGCTTCTGTTGCTGCTGCTGTGAGTCTTATGACATCTTCTTGATTCAGATGCTCATCCTATAGATTGGCCTGTCCTTATGGGTGGCCTGCTGATCCTTCTCCAATGTGTCTTCACCTCATCTATTATAGTACTTCAACGTGGGCTTCGTCACCTCTCTCCTCCATATCTTACGGGTCGGTTGCTCATCATTGCCGCCTGCAATGCCGTACTTTAGGTTTTTCCTATCTTATTGGTTCGATTACTACTCTGTTACTACTATTTAGGTGGGCCACTTCCCTTTCTAACTCCTTTTCACCTTCATTCAGTTGGCGTACCGGCTGCACTGTCTTTGACGCCAAGTGTGCGGATATCACTCTGGGTCTTACTTATTCGGGATCATACAGTTCCGAAGGTAGCTCCTTCATATACTGCATTATCCATGTATGTATAGTCGATATAACACAGGCTCTTGCAAGCGCAATTCTCATTGCCCTTGAAAAACAGGATCTAGGAAGTTTTCCCGAAATTACAGTCACTTTTTCCACCTCCAAATGGGAAGGCCCGCACAAACTAGGCGGCTAGGTTGGGGTTCAACTTGGCCAGTTCGGGAGATACCCAGCGCGGGTTTCCATAACCGTTGATGGCTGCTTTCTCGTCAGGCACGGGACTGCTGGTTTATGCTGTCATCTTCGCTACATGTTTTGTGTATTGTGCCATGAACTGGTGTAACAGACAAACATCGCCATCTGTGGTAAGCCATAGTATTTCTATACCGTTTATGCGTCATCACTGGCAGGTGGCTAGTTTCATGACACTTCAACCAGTCACAACAGCTATAGTACAGTATTGGCTGCTAGGAGAGGCGCCATCGCTAATGCAAGTAAATACTATTACGATTGGCTTTTCTTGCAAGTTCGCTCCAGTGAGAATCCATATAACTCACATCATTGCCTGTGTACTTTACGCAACCAATTGGGGGCGTGTAGCCTGAAGAACAACGAGCTCGATAGAAAATTGAGCCGGGAGATAGTGTTTGCGTCTGTCTTACCGAAGCCACCCGGAGGATTACCTACTACTACGCGCTATCTTATCACAGTACCGTCACACCATCACGCAACCGGCGATGTGGTTTTGGTGTTTGCTACTAGATTTCACCGGAAGAACAGCGAGCCTTGTATTATCAGGTACTCTTCTTCCCCTTCATCGTACTTGGTGTCACATTTGTATCATCATCCGGACATCAGGCACGTACGCTAAACGCTGTTGTCGAGAAGGACCATGAACTGCAGCGGATTGAGAGCCTCGAACAGGGCAACAGCGAAGGCATCACCAATGGGCGGCGAGGGAATGCTCTTGAATAGTTTGCTATTTTTGTGATTTGTCACTGCAACACTTGTTGTTCTATTTAAAATTTGCTCTGCATGTTAATTGCGTTCATTTGCGTAACTCGACGTAAAATCCCGGCAGTGTATTAATAATGTCGACCGCAGCCCCCGCGGTGGTCCCGAGGCGGTGGTCTGTAGCCCCAGCTACTTGGGCGTACATTCTGCTCCTTATCAACATCGTTATTGGAGCGGGATGGGAGGTGTTATCGAAGCTAGTGTTATCAAATGTAACCATCAATGTACTCACGCTGGCCTTTTACCGGCAAAGTAGGCAGCAGCTTACTCCACTTGTTCCATACCACACTTCTCTCAGTTCTCAGCGCAGTGGTATTACTTGGGCTCCTCGACCGCACCTTCAAGCTCCCAAAGAGGGAGGACGTGTCTTCTCTGGCTAAATTAGGCATTTTTACCAGCTTGGGAATTATTTGTTTTTTCAAAGGTAGAACACGTCCCTGAATTTCCTTTATTTCCTTCCTCTCAGGTATCCGGCTTGCAACCCCCATCATCTGCTCCTTGTTGCATCCGACGTTCCTTGTCTTCTGTTATTTCTTTGGGCTCATCCAGGGATCTGAAACTTACTCTCGGCACAAAGTGGGGGGCGTGGCATTGTGCGTTGGTGCTGCCATGGCGGCATCCCTTATGGGAGAGGAACTTCGCCAAAGTAAGCGATGCTAACGTTGTTAACATCATTTGAGTACCAAACTTGTCCCGCCGAAACGAACGCTATGACTGGCAATTTGATCTCCGAAATTACTAGGTTTAATGTCGCCCGCTTTGGGCCTGTCGGGACAGGCCGCTTGTCTTGCCGAGATTTGATGTAGCTCCGAAGCGGCGACCTTTACCCTGAGGCTAATCGAGTGCAGTGTCAGCAGCACGAAGTAATACCCTCGGCATTTAGGTACCGGAGAGCTCAATTGGAGCGTCCTCTTTGGCACTTTGCTCCTCATGGGTGGAACAATCTTCGCAGCGCTCATGGTGGTATACCAGCGCGAATCTTTCCATCTCCCCCTCGTATACGTTGAAGGTAAATAATTCCAACGTGGTAATTATTAGTCTGCTTCCCTCAGGCTACGCTTATGTATTTGCAAGCGTGGTTACATTAGTATTAGTGACAGTGTGAGTTGGAAGTCACCTCCTCGAAGCTTTCTACGTTTTGCTGATTCAGGTCACAATTTTTCTGCTTAGTGTCCGGTAGCGAATGTGCAGATATGACTTTCGATCTGGGTTTGGTCGGAGAAAACGGAAAGCTTCATTTCGAAGGTAAGCATCACCGCTATTGCTGTTAACAATTCTACATACTTATTCTGGCACAAATTCTTCGTGTGTCAGTGAGAGATCATACTAGTGTAAGGCAACTATAGGAAATTTTGAGCTCCTTGCCACCCACGGAATGGAACGATTAAGCGAAGAAATTTTGGATCTTCCACAGAATCTACCCGTGTGTTGGTATACCTCATAGGTTGACATATTCTTGTTTGCTGGTCAGGCTGGCTACTGCTCCTTTACGGTGTTGTATTGATGTCTTGTGTCCTCTACTGCACTATCAACTGGGCCAACCGGCAGACTTCGCCAGCAGTGGTAGGATACTCCCATCCTCAACCTCTGAGATGATGCTTCATAGGTTGCTAGCTTCGCCACATTACAGCCAGTCGGCACTGGTGCAGTACAGTACTTGGCTACTGGTAAGCAGGTCATCTCACTAGCTCAGGTGAGGCCTTTCCAGATGTCGAAACGGTTAGAAGGTTTTCTTTAGGTCGCGATGTATCTGTTCGCGGTTGTTGGTGTTATATTAGTGTCTTTTGGGCCTCCTACGAGCCAACAAGAGATGACCGCTAAATCAACCGAATATAAGACGGCAGCGAGTGACGTTGAAACTGGTGACTCTGAAAAAGAGCAGCTTGAATGATGTTTCCTGACGTAGTCTTTTCACATGAAAGATGATTCTCAACTGTTAGAGCTTGTTCTACGGTGAAACGCTTTTTGGGCTTGGCCCCAGTATAGATTTGACGAGCCGCCCCGCGACCAGGCATAGTGGTTATCGACGCACATCTCATCCGTGTTGTTATGAAACTCGAAGTGTCCCAACTAAGCGACACCTCATTCACGTCGATTAATCTTTAGATATGACAATTGGAACTCACTCGGCAGCTGTGCCATTTTATAGCCTCATTATCATAAATCATCATCATGTCGAGTTGAATTAGATATTAATCGGGATAGCCTTCCTTGTCGCCGACAAGTTGTCGGTTTGGCCTGGCAATTGGCCATGGTGAAGACAATTTGCTGTCAAACGAACATCTATGTAGCCCGGGGTCTATAGAAGGGGTCCGGGATCCGGCCTGCAGATCGGTGTTGTTGAATTCGAACTTGTTCAGTTCTAGGTAGTTTTCCAACGGGGGGCTCCTTCTATAGAAGCTTGCTTTCTAAAGAGGCTTCTAAAGCGTGTAGACTACCAGTGGCACTACTATTCACAATGGCCTTCAATTGAGCAACGTGCTCTTCACCACCTCTTTGTGCGCCTCTCGCAATCACTCACCATTGGTTGTTTATGAGATGGTTTGTAAGGGTTTAGTATGAGCCTCACGGCAGCCATCACCCTACCAGGCATTCGCTCTCACTATACACCTTATGCCCCCATGGATCACCTTCCATACACCGCATCGGTGTCGGCGCACTCCGGTCTTATTTACTTCACGGAAGCCGCTGGTCAGTCCCGTTCGGTCAATGGGGACTCAAGTAGCATTGTCGTTGATCCTCTTCTCTATGTCTTTAACATTTCGTAGGCACTTGCTGCCCTCGCTCACGTACCAGAGAACAATGGGGCTCTCTCTAATGTAGTGGAAGGATCGTCGAAGTTCCCGCAGTTAGTCGAACTGAATAATAGCGATATTCAGAACACCTCTGTATTCGATAAGATCAAACATAGGAGAAAGTAGTCCATATTGAGGCCACCTTATAGCAGCACTGTGTTGCTTTTCAGACGTGGCAGCCGATCAGCGCTGGCGATTTATACCCCACCAAGCCAGTTGAATGGCGTCAGTGAATTTGCAGAAAGCAGGGATATCTCCATGCAGTTTACATATATAGCTCGAGCTTCGGTCAGGACAGTCGCGTTTGAACTTTTGCTGGTTCACTGTTTCGTGCAGTTAGTATGGACGGAATTGGTCTGTTAGCAGTTGTATATTTCGCCACCGTTTGGCGAACAGCCCCCTAGGAGAAACTGTCTGTTCTTCATTATTTTGTGATGGAGCGTTTGAATGGCCGCCATTCACGGTAAACTTATGATAATGAATATCAAATAAATGCTATATATAAATAATTCACATCATTCGAGCTGTTCTACAATAGGGAAAATTATGTTTCGGCTGTTAGCGTAACGAACTCGGGGCGCACATGGTACTTTAGTGAAGTAGTGTACCCGTTCAGATACGTGATGTATCAGTATGGCAGTCCATTGGTTTCCAGACGATGCGGCAACTGAAACAGTTGAATACCACAGACATTGCCGCTGTCGCTCGAGCGATGGCATCCATGGGCTATCGCGATACCTTTGTACTGAATGGCCTGGCAGATGCTATGTGGTGCCTCGCTAAGGTTGGTAAGCAGCAGCGGACGGTTCACCATTGATGAGTTAGATGAGGCGAGGAAAGCTGTTTGACTCATCGGAGATACTCTATTCCTTCCGGAAATTGAACTTCATTCCAAGAATGGTCGCGCTCGATGCTATTACGGCCGACTTGAGGAGACAAGGCTGGGATAAGTACAAGTGGCGCAGCGCCGACATTTCCAGAATCTTTTTGTGAGGACTCTGAAAGGAGCTTGTGGGTAATTATGCTCCACTGGTCAGATACTACTCCTCCCTGCCGCCGAGGGTAGCGGACAAGCTTCGCGACCAAGATTTCCTTCCTGATTTAGAGGCCCACATTGAAGCTAAGCTTGGAAGAATGTCCGCAAGGGATCTCTCGTTGATATCTCGAGCCACTAGCATTGATCTTGATCGCATCACTGAGGCGTTGCTGCGGTCGAAGGACATCTCTACCGATAACTTGCTTTACTACTGCGTTACGCTCTTGAAGGCGGGGGTCACCAGACCACCGGCAAACTTCATGAATCGCGTGAGGCGCGAAATTGACTCGACCTTCACGCAGCTGAAACCGGCTCAAGTGGAAAGATTCCTGCACATTTTTATGAACTTCGAGAACTTCAGTGATGAGAGGATTCTTACGTGTTTGGCGCGCGCCACGGAATCCAACTTGGAACGGATGAGCCAGCGGCGGCTGAGGTCGATTCTCCTTGCCTTTTATCGTCTTTGCAAAGCCAATAACTCTATGCTGCCCCAGTTGGCAGCGAGAGTGCGAGCGACTGTTCCTCGAGAAGATATCCACGCAGAGACAATCGTCATGCTTATGCGTGCTTTCACCGCCGAGACACCTTTGAAACAGCAACAGAATATCCGGCTCATTATGAATGACCTTGGGCGGCAATTGGTCGAGCGGCTGAAGCCCAGAGGGCAACCGCTAGGGCGAAAAGCACGAGACAGCGGAGCCGCCACCCCGAACATCACTACGGACTCGGGGAGTAGGCATATGGAGGCAGTCGTACCAACAAAGAATATAGAGACTTCGAAGCTCGAGGCCGGGGCAGGCCGCCGCAGGGAAGAGCAAGCTTCGCCTCCTTCGCCAGCTGCGGCGCGAACGAGCGTCGAGGAAACGGCGGCCCGGAACGGAGACCAGATTTTAAGTATCAAGTATGCACCAGTCAGCTCCACCGTAGACGATGAAGCTGGCATGGAGTTGGATGAAGATCAGCTTGCTGTGCTCAAGCAAATGGAAGAGGAAGTTGAAATTATGCAAAGTGTGAAATCTCACGAGATCGCTGGCAAGGAAGCGGCCGAGATGAGTACGCCTCTTGACCTCGGTCCCAGAGGTGAATATGAGGAATATATCAACTCGGATAGGGTGCCCCGCCTAATGCACGTTATTGCTGGTAAACACCCTGCACACAATCGGCTAGTGCGCAAACTGAGGCGTATGGAGAGGAAGTTGGCCGATGTTTACCCCGACAAGGACGATGATGAGCCTGTGATAAGGTCTCGAGAATACAGGGAGGTCGTTCGGCGATGGAAGGCCCGGAAATCGAGGGAGCTCACCGGTGTGGAAAAACACCGACTGGCTGCCGGCTTCGAGAGATTCACTATTCGGTGGAGGAAATGGAGGCGAAGAATTCTTGCTCGGTACACCAACGTGGACTTTGATTCATTGAAAAAAAGCGGACCCGCTAAACTAAGAAGCGGCGTACCCCGACCTAAGAAGCTAGCCTATCCACAGAAAAACTTCTTAGCGTTGAGAAAGAGCGTCGCCTTAGCTGAGGCGTTGAAGGACTCAGAGGGATTGGCTTGCCGGTCTGAAATATACGAGTGTCTGGTGCGAAATGCCCGGACGCATATTCGGGTCATTACTGACGCCAAGACAGCGGTGGACGAATTTTCCGAACTTCTTGTGGCCATCTCGGCCAGCGGCGAGCAATTTGATGCGTTGGATGGACCTGTTGTGGCTGGGCTCACAGAAGCTTTGAAGCGAGATGGAGCGAACGGTGCGTACTTAAACTTGGCTACTGCCTATACCGAAATAACGAATTACACTGGTGAGGTAGATAAGGACGTTGCACGCTCGTTGCTTGATCGATGCTTGGACGACCCGAGTGTGCGACCTGATGATCTTGTGATACATGCTCGGGCCGTAACGGTTTTGGTTACCGCAATTGGAGAGAGAAGACAGGAGGTGAAGCATCGTGTGGCTAGCGCATTGGCAACCCCATCAACTGAGGTTCTCTCTTCGGCATCGGTGCTCCAGAATTCTCTGGCATGCCTATATATTCTCGGGGAGGATGTCAAACCAGTGTGCAAGCGCTTGTCACTGAGTGAGGAAACGGTCGAGAGGGCTGCGGCGGCGATACGTGCACGTTTTCCGTATGTTTCTGCATGATGTTTCTTTCACTTGTCATACTGTCGCGTTCGATAGTTGAGTTAAACACTCCTTGCGAGTTAAAGAAACAGTTACATCGCTATCAGCACAATTCGAGCACAGGACAAGAATATATGGCACAAACAGAGCTTAGGGGGGTCAAGAAAGTTCCTGTCGTCTACGGTAGACGGTCTACCCACTACTGCGGTAGAGTCCACACGTTGATCCCACAAACATTATCAACCTGTCATGCCAGTTCCGAATTCCGGCCACTTAGGCTCTTCAAAAGAATACTTTCGAGTGAAATAAATAATTGATGACGGCCAGGTGTTACACGTTTGTTGAAATACTTCGCGTAAAGTCTTAGAAGATTCGGAGATGAAGACTCCCGTTGACTCTTTTTCAGTCAGTCGCAACTCGCTCTAAAGTTGATACTTCATGTAACTCGGGTTTGAAACCGCTGGATTCAATGACATGGCGCGAGGTAGCCCACAATTGCGCCATGGAGAGGGCTCGATGCTAGCTTACTATTACGCAGACGTCATTAGAACCGTGGCTATGTCTTGACCACGTTGTGTGTTGACTACACTGATACTACGTACGCATTGTAAGGTACGATGTTCGATAAGGATACAACAACCAATCTTCGCCAATCTATTGTGCGGACGTGGCGCACTCACCAGAACGGCTCACGTCACCTAACAGTGGAAGCGCGTCACTGGATGGTAATTCAAGACAGAGGCACAGCTGAAAGGCGTTCATAATGCGACTCTCTTCCTTCATTATTACTCTGGGCCGATACGTGAGCGCGGAAGGCTTCGCTGGCGGCGCCCAACACTACGAGTTCATAACCGAAGTGAGGCAACATTGTGTCCAGGATGCTGTGGACGCTCATGACAATCTGATACCGTGCAAAGAGTCCAGAAAAGCTGAGACGCTTGGGATGACATTGCCTGGAATGGAAGATGGTATTTTGACTACAAGGAGCCATACTATTGTTACTGCTGATGGGGAAGTTGCTGTAGAGGCTCATCCTAGCCATCCGTATCAGTACTTCATGAACATCAAGACAGCCGATAGCTATCGAGTTGAACATCTAGTCGGTGGTCGAAGCTACCTGGTCGGTGAAATTGCAACGCATCCACGAGTGGCTCCGACATTTGGCGGGTCGGCAACTCTCGAAGAGGATGAATGGACTTTTGACGAATCCAGGTGCGCTGGTAACACATGTGAAGATGTATGGACTAAAGACAGTCTCGTTGAGCCCGGGACACCTAATGGCATACACTTCACTGCTATGTACTCCAGCAACCTTATGCCAAACAAGTGGACTCTTTATATGAACCACTACGATTATACGCCATTACGAATCGTTGCCTCCAATGACATGCATGAGGGAACGGTTCACCAGGAAGTTATCTTTAAAAGGTTCCACAAACACAGTGGACATCTATCGGTGCTCGAGGCCCGTGAACGCCTCTTGGATATATATCAAACTAAAAGTGATGCTCGCGGACTCAGCCCGGTGGAAGCAGGAGGTCTTGCCGGGCATACACACCATTTCAGAAGCCAGTTGCTTCATGGTATGATACCCGAAATATCCAGACTGCCATCCGTCCTATCCGACTGGCACCAAATCAACGACTCTACTGGCGTCGCCACTATACGGTATGATATTATCGAACCTGGGTCAGCTGCGGACTTGTACTTCTCAGCTCTTGAGGATCGGCGTGTGTTAAATGAAGTGATGGACTTTGAGTACCCCAAGGGATGCGCTAAGAAAAATATTTCAGATCACTACTGTCTGTCTGTAGATGCAAACGAGACAGTAGCAGAGGACCAGTTCAGCTTGGAGGCTGGTATCACTATCCCCGATGTTCATCATCCTGCTGATACTGCAACACTAAAACTCCATGCCATTCTAGGTCTCAAGAATGACAACGGCTTAGCCCTCGACTTCTCCCTCGAGGCCCAAGGATGTGCAGTGGTGTGGCAAGGAGGCGTGGTTGTGAGTCTAGCAGTTACGGCTTGTCTATCGGCTCATGCTACTGGGCACGACTTGCTCGATCCAGCTACCAGGACTTTCAGTGGCGCCATTACCGTTTCTATTATTTTCCATCTAAAGATTCCCAAATGGCATGTTCCCGCTGCGGTGCAAGTAGATGGAACTATCGGCTGCTCAGCTCACCCGTCTAATAATATCACGGCTTTTGGAAGACTGGGTGTAACTGTCAGTGTTCCCCATGCAGGGGCCAGCATGATCTTCGATTTGGCCGCAGCAACCACTGACCACAAAGCAAACAGATGGGAGTTCGCTTCCGGTGTGAGCCTTTCTGCGTGGGTGAAAGTGTGGTTCTGGAAACCTCGATGTGATCGGAGGTTTCCTTTGTGGCATGTAGGCCCTACAACTTTTTAGATTTTTATTAGGGATCATTTCCCACGTTTTACTCCGTGGATTTTTGGGGGTTTTCATTTATCCCAATTCATCATTTATGGGTGCATCGAAGAGCTTTGGAACGACGAAGTCTACAAGCTCTCCGGTTTCCCATTCAGAGAATTTCGGTGCCGAAAGTAGTACAGTAGTTTTACCGGAAATTATGTGCTGATTTCACTTGTCAATTAACGACAAGATTCTGTGAGCTCCGTCCGGCGAAGCAGCCTGGGCAGGTTTTGTCCGACATTAGAACCGCAAGAGATTTCCAGGGTTTGGCTTGAAACGCGCAGTGTTACCGGGATTGCAGTGAACCTTCAAAGGGCTTCAAGTCTTCAACTAATGTAGCTTGAATATTAGTTATTCAGATTTCAAACACATCAATTATCGTTACACTTCTCGAGTTCGACCCGTAGCTTTGGTACGTTAGGACGTCCATCTCATTAAACTCATAATACAAGACATTTAATTATGGACAGTGAGTTTAGCGAATCTTATGAATCATTTTACCGTCGAGTTAGTAAAGCTATCAGTTAGCAGAATAGCAAGATATTAAGTCGACCCTTCAATGGGCCGAAATGTTTGTGGTGTTGCAAGTTCCTGAGAAAGATATCCCCAAGCAAGACACAAACGGCGTTACATTGCCGCCGGACGGCAGCGAGATTTCTCCATGCTCCATCTCCTTTGGGCGCAGAAGCTTCTCGAGAATCTTCTCTGGAACCATCGTCAGATGCGCTCTCCCTAAGCGTGCAAGCTCCTCCTTAGTTTTCCCTGCCGCTTACACCGATACACTATCAGTTTCTTCCCCTTCCTCTTCGGTACGGCTCTCGGGGGCCTCCTCAGTCAGAGGTTCGCTCTTCGACTCCCACTCATCAGAGTAAGCTTTCTTAGCTAAACTCGATGCATCGCCATCCTCCTACACAAAAAATCCATTTTCAATTCCGCCCACCAATATACTTTAGTAAGATCGCTCCTTGTTATTCCCATCTTGCGAAGGCGACACTCTTCAGCCAGCCGATAAGCCCGAGCAAACCCGAACCTGCGCCGAATCGGCGTCAAGTGCCAGCAGGGACCAAATCGGTGGCTACTTTTTTATAGAGAAAGTCTTACTCTTAACCTTGCCATCTTCATCCCAGCGAGCCATCCAACTCCGGGCTACAAGACAACAGTTTGCCGCAACGACATAACGGTTCATTCATCATACTCCCCCCGACCCATGTGATGCCTTTCACTCTAGGATGAGCACTCGGTGGTGGAGCTGGTACGACCCTCGATCTATTGCCAGAATCGAACTGGTGGTGAGCATCGCTGCGGTGGACCTCAAGGACAGTCGTCCCGTATTAGAAGCGGGAATATTGTTACCCTATCGAACCCTTCCGCACGAGCAACCTTCGAGGCTCGATGCGTATCACTTTGGTCATCCTCTTGCGGCCGCTCTTGACGCCTACTTATCACCATTATTACTCTTACTCCCTTCCCACTGCTACTTTATGCCATAGAACTTCTCCATCTCAGCCCCCCATGCCGCTCGGAGGTCGGACCGTTCCTGTAGTAAATTGTGCCTGAAGGTTATTATCTCATATTACCGAGTTATCCGCTCCGTTCCTATCTGTCCATGATGCACCAGAAGGTTGACTCTGAAACCAACAGCAGGCATTCACGTCATCCCTCGCAATGGCTTCTCACCGAGTGTGCAGCATGTCCAATCCGAGCAGCCCACGCTCCCCCAGGGGATGTCGCAGAGGAGGAGGCAGGACCGCCAGTGGTCCTAATAATAGAGTCAAGATCACCAATATACGACCATCCCAAACTTCCACTCTTCAGCTTAGGTCGCCTCACATAAAAATACCGGAAAGATAACAACAAGCAACGATCCCGCCAAAGGGGATTCCTCGGATGGCTAGACCCAGACTAATCCTAATATCTCCATCGGCAAAGGGGATCCAACAATTTCTCTCCCATGGACGCGGCAGATTTCCTCTAGTAATACCCCGCAAGCCCCTGTACCTCATAGATTGAGCAGGAAATGGTGCTCGTTGACTGGTTGGTGATGGGGAGTGTCCTGTATGACTCCCTGCTGAAGTGTGCATTGCCGCCGCTTGGGTCATCCTCGCGTAAGAAGTAGCGTAGTTCCTCCGGAACTGAACGTTGATAGTTATCTCAAGCTGACGGAACGGCTTACTACCTTGGCCCACTCCAAGCCAAGTCTTTGTTTTTCATATTCCACTCGTCTTCGCTCATTCTTGAGGGCGAACAACAGAGTGGCGAGGGATTCCAGAGTCGATTCCAGTGCAGACTGAAACAAGGTGCAGGCTGCAGTACTAGGCTAGTGAACAACTTACAAGGGCATCGATATTGGTAGTGACCGAGGAACTGGCTTGTCGCTGATGGGGCGCACCACAGCCCAGTTCGGACAGCATGCCCGGCCCGCTGGTAAACAGCGGTGGAGGAGGCGGACTTCCGTGATCCATTCTTGGGTAAATCTTCAAGCACAGCCAACACCGAGACGGGGCCACTCCTGAGCTCTTTGGAGACGAGACGCCGACGAGGATGATGACGATGTCTCGCGCCACGCTAATTCACTGAGAACGCAAGACTGAGGTGCAGGAAGCGTCGCTGCTGTTGCTAGCCGTAGGCAGTATATTCATAGGAGAGTATAGTACGATGGTAATTAATGGCAACGATCATGCTAATATCCGAACGAGACTTAAATGTCTCATCGGTACCACGATTGCCATAGAGTAATAATACAGTAATACGAAACCAGCAACAACAATCAATCGAGTGACATACACCGAGACGACGGTCATGAGAGGCTTACAGAAATAAACAGTAGAAAGCAGGTGTAACGTTTAGAGCTCTTTTCATGGGCCTATCAACCGAGACTGCGATGACCGTTAACTGCTGTTGTTGTTGTTAGTTCGAAAAGTAGTACTGCAACCATAGGAGGTCTACATGGCGTATTTCTGAGTCCACTCCCTGGCGATGGCATCATGCTTGTTCCTATCGCTCTTGTACATGTGGGCGATCTCAGGAACGAAGGGATCGTTGGGATTGGGATCAGTTAGTAGTGATGATATAGATAACAGAACCTATAATAGATTAATATTATTAATGTGTATGTATTATTATTTACCTTTGATATAGTTAATGCTGGACTCCACTGATCCTTGAGAATATCCAAACAAATAGAACCATTAGCGCTGATATTGCAATGATATATCTTCGTAGTGAAGTGACACTTCGGTGGCTTGAAAGGATAATCACTTGGGAAGGTAATGTTAAGGAAGAAGACACCTCCTTCATAGGGAGAATCCTTTGGACCCATGATGGTCGCTTGCCAATGGAACATGTCATCACCTGATTAATATTTATATTCACAATTATTAAATATAACCCTACCAATAGGACCAGCAGAGCAGTTAGCTGGGGGATCACGACTAAGATCCTGAAGCTCCTTGTTGATGCGTCGAAGAGCCATGTTAGCCTTTTAAGAATAACGAAGGGAAAATAACAATGCCTACTGGTCTCTTTCGAATACGCCTGTGACGTAGGTTAAAAACGCAATTAATAAAACCCAGAAACTGTTGATCGATGTTGATGCAGACTATCCTGTGTTCATGGCTCAAAGCTCTACCTTCTCGCCACTACCCAGAGGGTGACGGCTATCGAGAGGGACAGAGATTGTGCCAATAACGATGTTGATGTTAATGCTGAGGTGTAAACAATCTTATAAACATTGATTCCTAGAATAGTAATAACTATATCTGAGCCTCTGCCACCGCCGCCGCTACCGCCCATTGTGTAATGACGCAACTGCTGATGGTGGTCTAATGGCAACTGACAATATCAGTGTAACAAGTGTATTAAGTACGGTAACAGCATCATCATAATCATCACCGATGCCTAAGGTCACCATCAGTTCGTCTTAAGCTGCATGGGCAGCAGCAGCAGTAGTAGCTAGTTCTCTCTTCTCTACATGGCGTACTTCTGGGTCCATTCCCGGGCAATCTCATCGTGCTTAGCTCGGTTGGTCTTGTACATGTGGGCGATCTCAGGAACAAACGGATCATCGGGATTGGGATCAGTTAGTAGTGATGATATAGATAACAGAACCTATAATAGATTAATATTATTAATGTGTATGTAGCATTATTTACCTTTGATATAGTTAATGCTGGACTCCACTGATCCTTGAGAATATCCAAACAAATAGAACCATTAGCGCTGATATTGCAATGATATATCTTCGTAGTGAAGTGACACTTCGGTGGCTTGAAAGGATAATCACTTGGGAAGGTAATGTTAAGGAAGAAGACACCTCCTTCATAGGGAGAATCCTTTGGACCCATGATGGTCGCTTGCCAATGGAACATGTCATCACCTGATTAATATTTATATTCACAATTATTAAATATAACCCTACCAATAGGACCAGCAGAGCAGTTAGCTGGGGGATCACGACTAAGCTCCTCTAACTCCTTATTGATACGCCTTAAAGCCATGCTTTAAATTCAAGGGAAAACTGAAATACCAAATTAACGAAAAATGACAAGTTCGCGATAAGTTAGCCATCAAGGGTGCGATCCCTGAAGTGGTAGCAAAGCGAGTGATATCAGGAGAGCTAGCGTTTACAGTAGAAGGCCTCTAAACTTGACAAGGGACTAGCGGCACATTGTTTGAATTCTGTTAAACGTTACATGCATTTACATATTTTTAATGAAGGCTAAGCGCAAGTTCCACAAGAGGGGCCAAGCTGACCTATTTTGAATCTAAGGGATATGCCCGTAATGGCCGAAGCGGACAGATATTGTGGAGAAGACAACGTTCAAGAACGAGCAGTGCGACACAAATCCGCTGAGCCGCCAACAGCTAGGCCGTTTTAAAACATGCGAGTACTTCCGTAAACGAAATTACTCGCGCATAATCGTTCGTATCTCACTTGTTTCTTGGGAGAACCTACTATGAGTCGCAGTAGCACACTGAGTGATGCTACAACCCGGCTTGATGAGTACCTCAGCAGCCAAGAAGGAATAGAACTCCCATATAGAGCTGTGGGTTTGACTTGAGAATGATTAGTTGTCATTACTGGTCATCCCACCAGGTGACACCGAATCAACCTGAAAAGTATCCTGTGAAGACCATCTTGTACTCTCAAGGCATTCCTGTGGCTAGAAAAGTAAGCTCTGTCCTTGCTATAGGTTTGAGCTCTATCCTCAGACAGTCCATCACAGTCTGGATACTTCCAAGGTTGGATTGATAAGGAGTAGCGACACGTACAGGCGGGTGAGTGAGCCGTCTGAGATTTCCTTTCTACGGACAGGAAGTTTATCAACGGATTGGTATGTGGAAAACTCAATTGATAAGGAAATCGTCGGTATGGGAAATTGCTTTATGAGATTTCCCAAAGGAGGTGAATACATCCAAATCATCCTTTTACTTTGGAAGTTCATAATCCAATCACCTCTGAGCGGATTCTCCAGCGCTAGCTCAGATTCTCTTCTTCAAGCTCTTCGGATGTAGCCTGTCGCACATATGCTCACCTTTTCACGGCTTAACAGGTTCGTCTTAGGCCCTTGATGATGCCACCGATCATCGACCCGAGCCTACCTGGAGTGTAAGTGTTTCGCTTGGCCTAGGGGGGTTATTTAGTAGCTTGTTTGTGTGCTAGACCTACCTCGGGGTGGTTTACGTTGTGAACTGCGGTAGTGGGGTGAATCTTTCATCTGGCTACGGGAGTTCCTGTGCTTGTTAGATAAATACAAGGCTGCTATGACTTATATGATCTGAAGCTTCTTGTCATTTATCACATGAAATTCCTCCATGTCCTCGTTCCCGCTTTAAGTGTCGGTAGGTCCCACTGAGTCGTAGCTCCTATACTCCAGCCGAATGCAAAGTGTCCGCGTTGGACTTGCCGCCGGCTAAATTTGAATGTGATGATGAAGTTGTGTCGGAATACCTGCGAGGTTTGAGAAGGATGATGAGTACATCCCGCGGCCGTATCAGTTCCAGCCAAGAGGAGTTCTTTCAAAGGTGGGTTTCTTTGTCGTAGGGCGGCGGCACTGAAATCGATGTGTGCGGTCAGACGCGCCGAGAAACTGCACGAGACGCTGACACGGCGGCTGGGAAAGATGAGTATGTATTACGAATGCACGGGTTGGATGTTTCCTCAGTTTCGCGACGAAGTAAAACGGAGCGTAGAAGGCGAAGCCGGTTGAGAGGTGTGGATCTGAGTCCAGTCTCAATCGATGGGGATATGAGCCCGAGAAGGCCACCTCAGAGGATCAAGTCATCTAGGTAGTATGAGGGGCGAGTGTACTGCAGTTCATTATGTTAGCTGGGTTACAATCTTATCGTATTTTTGCTGAACCTGGACTTTTTGGAGATCAATGCCGATTCTCTGATCACCATCTTGTGTTTTGCTACAAATTGAAAGCTTGACTGAGATGCTTTATCACCTAATTCCTGTGTCTTCTATCCCTCGGTGCTTCTAATCCATACCGTATGTACCTCTACCGCTTCAAAAATTTCCCAAATTTTTCCTGATATTTTCCTTCCTCCTTCCTAACACACGTAGGTGATGACCAGACGAGTGAGTTGCTGTCACTGGAATCCAGTGCTACTAAAAGTTTCATTCTCTACGCTATTATTGTTAACCTTCGCTATATATTTACATCTAAAGCTTCC
Source organism: Perkinsus chesapeaki (assembly GCA_013115145.1). Taxonomy (NCBI): domain Eukaryota; phylum Perkinsozoa; order Perkinsida; family Perkinsidae; genus Perkinsus; species Perkinsus chesapeaki. The sequence goes on from JAAPAO010000047.1 coordinate 65,498, forward strand.
CTACCCTCAGCCCATTGTCACGTCGGATGATCGCCGATGATTACTATGTAGACCGAGGACTGCGTAGTAGCAGTCAGGGAAGGAGGGTGATGTAATTGTTATGGCTGTATTGAGTATCGGTACGTGTTCAGAGCTCGGAAATTCAAGCCTCTAGGTCTGGCTGGGGGTTGCCTAGGCACTCGGTTGAATCATTGCCGAGATCCACGCCTGAGAGGTAATTTCGCCCCGCATTCGAGCTGCTGTAATGGCCCATACCACTCCTTTGTCAGTTCCTGCGTGGGCTACCCTGTGCATCATTCACGACAAATTCCCTGTCGCCGTTCATGTGATACTTTTGAGATACTTTCAGCAGATGGGAGTAGAAAGCCCGAACCTATTCTAATAACTGGCTTTGAGGAATTCGACGAGGAATCAAAAGAGAGGAGGCGAGAGTCTGGCAGAGTGCTCATTGGGTCTACGGAAGATATATACGCCGCAATGGAGCAGGATACTGCGAAAGACAAGTGAGCTGCTGGAAGTGCGAGTGTCAAGTGATTGGGTTCGGGTCGACTAGGAAGACATTTACTTTTGTGTGGGTGAGAAATACTTTAGTTTGGAATGGATGACCATTTCGGATCGTTGATTTAGGCAGATGAAGGCAAAGATAGTGTGCTTCAATTACTAAGAGGGAACATATGTTGTAACTTTGAAGATAATGTTCTAGCAACAAGGCTTGCTGCTTTGCATCTCACACTCGATGGAAAACAGTGACCGGCTCATCGCATCACTCATCATCGTTTGGTGTGATTCTCTCTCATTTTTTCTGTCAGGTTCAGGAAATGTACAGAGCTGCCTCATCTGCCTAGGGAACCTAATCAAGGTCGTGTTGCGTTCGTACGTTATACCATATTTTTGTTTAATCGTATTTAGGTAGTGGATGTCGCTTTACTTCTATTGACTTCATGGATAGTCGGAAGTCAGCTTTGTTGTTATCGAAGAGCTCACCACCAAGATAGCCATCAGTCCCACGGAGAACCATGTGAGCAGTAGTAGATTTGATGACAATGGGGTCAGTGGGTGAATACCCTTGCGCAGAAAGATCCACATATGCACATGATATTGTAAAATGTAGAATACTAAAATTTACATAACTGAGCTTGTGGAAAATATAAATGTATTTTCGGAATTGGTCCGCAATAGGGTTGACTCGGAATATCTGTTTGATTTGTACTTGTTGGAGTTTACACCTTGTTTTAATTAGCGTATGTGGCAGCATGCCAAGTATGCCCCCGTACTTCAGTTACTTCGACCATGTCCAGTTTCCATCATCATTACCATTGTTGTTGTTGTATCGATTTGAGCTTTGTCCTCGATGCTGCCTGGGAGGGAGGATGACCTCTACATTCGGATATCTGCAGAAATCCGGCCATTATAATCAAAATCAAGAATATTAAAAGTTATTCAAGCTAGTATGATTCGGATGATTTTGAGGGGAATTCCATCCTTCAAAATTCTCGTATGCATGAGCATGCGCCCCTTAATAAGGTCCAATGGATTCTACCGTTGTCATTTCACTGGTCACTTGGTTGCTAGCGAATCTATTAGCTCAATTGAGACGCTGATGGGCTTTGTACGAGTACAAGGTTGCATACAGTTGCATGTTAGCCATCACCACCGCTATCATCTACTCATTTCTATACTCATGTCTATTATCCTCCTCGGTCATCACAGCTCAATATTGGGATAAAGATCCCCAAGCGAAGGTTATCATACTCCCACAGGAGCGACTTGTTAAATCTGATGGTAGTAAAGGAGGCTGGGGCTTTGCTCAGAACATACAATGCCAACAACGGAAGTTACGAAGGCTTTGGGATAAGTGAGAATAGGGAGTTTAAGTTTCGAAGATGTTTTTGTTTAAGTCGAGATTATTGAATGGCTCTTAAATACCGTGTGATTCAAAGTCTTCAGGTTCATGGCATAACACTCAAAGGGAGAAGATCGACTTTACTGATGCTTGCGGGTATGCAGCCTGTCGAAGCAGATTACTGCTATCCATTCTCGCTGTTTCTCCGCCATTTCTTTCTTTCATCATTGAAGGTACATTGCGCCGACGGTTGAGGGTGGACCAAGCTCACACTTGCTATCGCACGGTTGCCAGCTGTGGTTGGCTGGAAACTACTCGGCTGGGAACCAAAGACAGCTTGAAAGGGAGGCTTTGGTAGATCTGTTCTATGAGCTTAATGGTATGGATTGGCGCAATAGAGATGGCTGGCTTATTGGTGAGCCATGCTGGAATGATTGGTGAGAAGCTTGGTATGCACGCATGCGCAAGAGCTGGTCTTAGGTACGGTGTGGAATGCAACGAGTTCGGATATGTCCGCTCTATTTCGTTGGCAGACAATAGACTTAAAGGGCAGGTCCCAGCAAGTCTTAGTTACCTTATATATTTAGAGGTGGGCACAGGTTCGAATCCCGGCGGGGGCACTTTAGGCATTATTTACCACTTGCTTAGGAAATATATCTTCACAACACAGCAGATGCATTTCATTCCTTTCCAAATCGTGATGCGAACAGAATAACTGGCAGCTTGCCCAGGCTGGGCTCACTTAGGCGGCTCCAGGTAGGCATATCTTATGGTATCTTAGGAATCTTGCGAGTGCGTTGCAGGTCTTAGATGTAAGTGGCAATGAAATAGAAGCGCTTCCCTATGATCTGTAATGCATTTAGCCCTCTCCATTCCCAGCCATCTCGAGCCTAGGTATCGCAACACGAATCTTGAGATTGTGTCGGCCTCGAGAAACCGTTTGACGAAGCTACCGACGTATCTTGGGAGATTGCGCAACCTGAAGATTCTTCAGCTCCAAGATAACCTTATAGACGATATGTTGCCGATAGCAGAGGTGAAAATCTTCCGGGTGCGCAAATGGAGTATCTTTGTTTGGCATGTGTAGATTTGCAAGCTACTGAGTATCCAGGTTTTTGATCTTGGGAATAACACAATATCAGGAAAGCTCAGGTGAGCTAGGATGTGTTGGCTAGTCGAACTACGTCAATGAACGTGGGAGTTGTCACCGCGGCATGACCGCGAATTTCGTGTTAAAGGCAGATCAACCATAAATATCAGGATAGAGATTCCCCTTTTCGATTCACCTCGAATTTTCGGAGTCAATTTTTATATCCTTGCATCTTAGTAACTGCCTATCGAGACTTGACCCATTATTATTTGATATCTCCGCTTCACATCCAAGAGGTATGCCAGTTGGTAAGGGCCTTATTGGAGAGTTCCCCACATCAGTAAGAGCTATTAGTATGTATAGGGTAGGTTATGGTAGGTAATACCAGCTTGGAAGAATATACAGGATGGGTATCTATCGGTATACTTCCAGTTCTATATGACTGGTCATATTGCTAGTGCTTGCAGCGATATACGTTACTGTTATCAGTAGGACCCATATGGTGGTGTGAAATTCCTAATGCACGGATATGAATGGGATTTTGAGAAAAATCAAAGCATCGAATATTCTGCGGTGAATATTATCCTGCTGTGCTTAATCCTCGATGCTCTCTCCTATTTAAGGCTCATAGTGTAATGGTGCTTTAGGTTTATGTATGATACTCATGGTGACCTTACATGGGCCAGTGCGGGGGAAATACCGGATGTTGTCATGGAGACTGTTAACCTTGCTCGAGGGCAATCTGTCTGATACTATAGACTGTTGGGTTAAAAACACCGTAGCCGGGGATCGAACCTGCGCACTGTAGATTCTCACAGTCTCTGATCCAACACTGTAATGCTCGTCGTCGTCGGCGCCCTCCGCCAAACAGCCGCCAGCAGCGTATTGGGCATGCGAGCTGCTGCTGCCTTGCGCATGCGTGCATACCGCTCCTTCGCTACAACTACAGTTTTTACTAAGAGCCATGAATGGATTAAAGTGGACGGCAATAATGCTACTGTTGGAATAACGAACTATGCTCAAGATCAATTGGGGGAGATTGTGTAATAACTAGCTTTAAGATATCTTACTCCGAATCCTAGTCGGTGGGATGATAGCCACACGGTTACTTGAAGGGGCTGGCTTTTTTCAAAGCTATAGAGGGAAATATTTTGAGTTCACAAAAAAGAATCACCGTAAAGGGTTAGCATCGTCGTCTGAGAATCGTTATTCTGGCATGATCGGTAGGGGTTGGCTGTCACTAGGTCCCTACTGGTAACAAAGTATGTGCAAATTCAGGCGGCTGCGGGTTCGATTCCTGGGACCGTTTATTTTTTCGTGTTTTTCCTTGGCAAACTCGTGATAGTGTACGGTACTTATTATATACTTTTATAGTAGGAATTACTGACAGACAAAGAGGAATCTCATTGCTGGATTTGAGTGGCTGTTTGTCAGGTATGTTGACTTTCCACCGATAGGAACTAAGCTTAAGGGAGGAGATACAATGTGTACTTTGGAGAGTGTTAAGGCAGTTGGGGAAGTGTAATGTCGGGGCCAGGGATCGAACCAGGGACCTTTAGTGATTTAGGTATTGTCCGTTACCCAAAGGAGGTGAAGTGACGGAGGTTAATAGCGCTCTGGAGGATAGCCCATCACAAGTTAATGAAGCAGCTGAAGGAGATGGATGGCTGGTTAAACTCAACTTCGAGTACTGAGGCTTGATGACCGCGTCGATGGAATCTCACAAATTTCGAAATGCTGCGGTCGGTCACCGGCGCTGACGAAAATGGGAGAACTGTTGTTATCGATTGTCTTTGAGTTGTGCCCTTATTTTCAGGGGCGAGATCCAGGCCGATGGTGACAATTTTTTAACAGCCGAGCAGTACCAGGAGAAGGTTGTTGTACCGGGCGAGTAGTCTAGTGGCTTCAAAAGGCTACATTTCATTTGCAGGACCATCAGTCTAAGGTTCACAGTCTATATAAATGTGCTTGGTGTTCTAGTCGATGTCACCGTGGGGTAGGGAGCCGCCAACCTTTCCCTTGTTACTCGGAGTATCTGAGGGCTGGCCTCGGCCCGAGATCTAAGCGTTGATTGAAGTGATATCTTCTGAAGTGCGTTTAGGGATAACAGCTTTGGTGTGAATGGCGGCGGCTGGTGGTTATAATCCTCCGGAAGCGAGTATGCTCACTCGTGGGGCAATAAGTCGTCTGGCTGAATTGAGCCCAGGCGAGCTCTCCGGGTAAGAGGGATGGGATATCTAAAATAGGGAATTACTCCAGGGCTTCCTCGAAGGTGAAGCGATATCGGCACAATATCTTTTATTCATATCGAACCCCTTTGAAGAAAGCCTGGTACATTTCTTGCGCGGGCATTTTTTAGAATATTCACGGGTGGCCGCAGTCGGGGCTGAGGTGAGAATTTCATGGAGACTATGATGATATAGGTTTCTTCTTACCTGTATATAATTCCACCTCAGCCCCGACTGCGGCCACCCGTGTATTGTATTGAAAGAAATATGATACAGTATTGAAAGAAATATGATACATTTTATCATCTTGATGATAATCTGATAACACCATATTATTGCTAATATCCGCTACTGTCCTTCTCACTTCCAATAGGTTCCATCCAACCCTCCAAATAACTGCCGTATCAGCGATGGGGATAGCGGAGAATGGCGTCCGTAGACTGCGTGTGGTCCTCTCAGATGGAACGTAGGGACTTGACGATCTTTGTTGGTCCACAGATGTTATCAGACATTGCTCCAGTGCAATGCCGTTCGGTCCCCTCCTGCAGAGTAACGTCCAGTTCCGACAGTTCGCATTGGTACGGTAGCCTTGGTCTTTTGTCACTTTCTGTATTATTGGCGCAGGGTCGCTGTACTTTTGCATCAGCGAATGTGAAGGGGAAGCATGTGGTGCTGCTGAAGGAATATGAGGAGGTAACGAAGGGTTCTGGGGGCATTCTTCGGGGGGCATAGTGGAAGTGGATAGTATTATAGGATAGTTTCTATTGAATGAGATGGAGCTTTACGGTAGTTAGGACCGAACCAGGATTTAGTTGAATTGGTTGAAACAGATTAGAAACAGCAAAAGTGAAATAGCCAATTACCAACCCTCGCTCTTCTTTCAGCGGTTCTGATTTCCTTTGTTTTTTCTCATACTTCTTAACTGGAAGTATGTGGAGGGTATTACTGATAAGAGAATGCGCATAAGGGTTTTGTGTTGCTGTTTATCAGGTTCGGCCGCCACTTCGTGACACCATTGGGAATCCAACCCTCTACCGTCCAAGCTCAGCTGTGGCTAATAACGCCAATCATGAGAATGCGCCTTCTCATGGGGTGATCTCCTCTACCCCCAGGAATCAGCGCTCCTTTCAGAATGGCATGGGACAGCAAAATGCCGCGATTCACCAGAATCCACCACTGCACCAATACCCTACACTGGATGGGCCACCGCAGGGGAAGCAGCAAGCTGGCGGTTATCAATATGGAGGAACTGTAGGGGTGAGCCTACCTGAGCGGACTTCTGCATCTGAGTCTCATCCTTTGGCGTGTTCAATGGCTTGAAATTAAGGTTGGTTACAAGTCGACTATCGGTGAGAATTAGAAGATGGAGTTGACCCCGTTGATGGCGATGGCACATTAGTTGAGCCAAGGAGATGTGAACGAGTTTGAATATCTCATGTTGACTCTTACGCCGCCATAAAGATTAATAACACTATGTCATCTGAAGTTTTATATGAATGCAAAGGCGCTTTATATTACTATTGTTATGGAATGACTTTATTTCTTTTAGACTCAATATCAACAGCAGCAGCAGCAGCCTCATAGTGGAGGCAGTAGTAGTGGCCTTGGGAGTAACAATGGCTCTGCTGCTTCAAGTGGGAGGCAATTACCGACTTATATGCAACAACAACAACCACTGCAGCAGCAGCAGCAGAATCAGCATAAAGTTGCTGGGCCTCCTCTACGAGCACATCCTACAAACCCATATCAGGTAGTGAGGGTCTTCCGTTCTCTACGTGACAATGTCCCTTGTTGATTCGACGAAAACTAGCCTATGGCAAATTTATAATGTGTAAAATATTACTCTATATCATCCCCTCTATAGTGTACTTCATTAATTCCTTTCGCATCATGGTTTTCTTTTACAGCAACAACCAATCGGTGGAGGGATGCTCGCGCGTCAACAAAGTGTAACACTTGGTGGTAATCCTCAAGGCCCGTCGGCCTATGGTGGTAGTACCGGAGTGCAACATCAGCAGCAACAACAAGCGGCAGCATCAAGGCAGCAGCAGAATCCATACGGGGCAGGAGCGCATCACGGAGGTAGTAGAGAGGGGAGGATGGCGATGGTGGGAGGAAATGCCATACTAGTCTCAAGTTTGTTCCTGTGAATCGATAGAATTAGCATATGCTATATTGGCCTTGTGTACCTGTTGGCCATTTCTATTTGGTGGGAGCTCACTAGATGATTTCGTGTATTCTTGAGGTGACAATTGGTTTTCTTGTTCAGGTGGTGGCCCTGTTAGCTATAGGCCTGTGGCTAATGATATTATCCCTATATCACAGCTTAGCGTATATTCACAAAAGTACTAATATGCCGGCGGGCATTCTGTGGGCAATTTTTGTGCCGTTCAGATGGACCATCAAAGGTCGAGTATCCAGCAAGTCTGATGTCCGTACATTCACTAATAGCCGCGGAGAGGGGCAATTATTCTCCATTGAGATAGTCGATGACCAGAGTGCAGAGATTCGAGCCACATTCTTCAACTCGGTAGTAGTTGGGCAGGGGTGGTTGGGTGGATCACATTGATTCCTAAGCTCTTTCCGACCAGCATGTATTGTGTATATCATGAACTTTATTTAATTATAACCGCCAATAACATAGACAGGGATAATAAATACAAGTATACGAAAGCCTCGAAAGGTAGTTCATTTATAGAACAGGTAAGATACTATTGATATATAGGAGAAAGTTTCTTCAAAGTGACTTTACCATTTTTAGTTCCGAAATTGTGTGACATATTTTCCGCCACTTTCCATCAGGCCGTTACGAAGTTCTTCCCGATGATTCAGCAAGGAAGAGTGTATACGTTTAGCAAAGGCCAAGTTAAACAAGCGAATGCTCGATTCAACCCTGGAGCCACTTACGAGGTAAATCGAAAGCGGCCTAGAGAGTTGCCACAGTAGGCTGAATGCTTATTAGTTGACTTTCAACGACGATGCTATCATAGAGGAATCGACAGACTCAGTGGAGATTCCGAGGATAGTATACAAGTGATAGGGAGGCGATGAGGGTGGGAATAGATATGGCTTGTTTAGGATATCTAAGATTGCAACTATACAGGACAGGAATCCGGATGAATTTGTCGATCTATGTGGTATTGTTACCCACTGTTCGCCAGTGTCCATGGTAATAGAGATGGGCTTTATGGGTTGGGAGACTTTTATTCCAATTGGAGCTTCCGTGCTGGCATGCATCTTTCCGTTGTCTCGCACAAACGCTATTTGAGATACGTGCGCGATTGTGGCCCCTTGCAGTAAGGTAGGCGAAAAAAGCGAGGAAGTACTGCATGCCGCTACGCAGAGATTCTGTCGTATATTAGCATGTACAGTAAATGGTGTTTTATTGATTAGGTGACAATAAGGAATTCTGGTAATGAAAGAGCTAGGCGTAACTTCACTATAGCCGATGATAGTGGATGCTCTATAGAGATGACCGTCTGGGGAGATATGTAATACAGTGGGGCTCGAAACAAATCGGGGACCATCGGAGTTTCGCTGGCCGAACGTACGCCTGTTCTGAATGCTCTTTTTTGTATGATCTGAAGTAGTGACGATGTTTGAGTAACGTGGCTCATGTAAATTAAATTTAGTTGTAATTGGCACGCACAATATTCAGTGGTAAATGGAAGATTCATCTTGTCCCTTTGTGTCAGGGCGCAGAATTGCGGTGTGGACGAGAACAGGGCGCAGTACCATCCTGTTGTGATGATCAAAAATGTAATACATACAGCGCTTCGCTCCGCTAGACTATCTCGTTTCCCCAGGCCAGGATTGGCAGCTATGGTGGTAGAAGTCTCTCTGCGGTTGGAAACACTAGAATCGAAGTCGACCCGGATGACTCTAGGGCTTTTGAGGTGAAGAACTGGTGGATGCAAACTGGCCAGGGAGGTAATGGTATTCTCCCATCCTTGGACAACTCGGTGTGCTGCGTTAGGTGCTGTACAAGCATTATCTACTGGAGGTGGAGGAGGGGGAGGCAATGCTCCAGTATCGGTCATTGAGTAAGGTGCAGTGGGCCTTGGCGAGCCAGTATATTATATCAGCTGATATTATCACCTATAAGTTTTACCTGCAGCAGTACTCCATCATCATGATCACTTCATCATCTGTCAAACGTGTATGCTTAATCTTGAGTGCAACATTTTACTGGACTGTGGGAAATAATGGGTCTTAATCTTAGAAAGCAGTGTCAAGTGGTAAATGTAGGAAACTTGTAGTGATGTAATTGTCAGATAGTAATATGTATGTGCTATAAGAGCGTGTAGTGGTGTGTAGTTGGAAGCAAAACTCTCTTCGTCAAAGCGTCTCTATTTTGCCCTGCCTGTCTTGGGCGAACCTACGACTCTCGCCAAAAGAACAAAGAATCCGCGAGAGAGGCGGCCCATGTGCTGTTGTGGTATATTGTGTTTGATAATTGTTTTGGCTTTTTCAGAGTTATGCGGATGGATAACAACCTTTTCCTGGCCTTGTCGGGTCAGTCGGATGTTCCCAATGCTCGTCCAGTAAACACTCACACTTTACAGCGAGCTACTGTCTCTCAGATCTTCAAAACTGGAGATAGGGTAAGGTTATAATTGCGGCTTTATGGCAGCTCTTCTCAGCCGCTGTACTATACGAGTTGCATTTCTGAGATTCAAGACGGACGAGGAGGAATGCGTAAATGTAGCAAGAAGGTTGAAAATGATCCAACCACAGGGATATGGTCATGTAAGTTGAAGGCTCTCGCGCCCCGCTGGTATTAGTACCAATAGATGTATCCACAACTTAGCCGGATGGACCTACTGTGGGCCTCTAGGCGAGGAATATTTCGCAGGAGTTGGGGGACACTTATGCTGATGAGAGTTCTAAAAGTCAACAGGGACTCGGTGGATTTTCTATAAATTTTGCCGGCATGTTAAGGTTGATATAGTCCAACTCGGGAGTAGCGTCTGTAATACTTTCCCTCACTACAGGGGATGTTAGACACTGTATAATATATGCGATTGATCTCAGGTATAGATGGTCACCAAAATCAACAGTGCATGCCACGCTATATTATCAATCTCAAACTCGCCGATATGTCAGGTTAGTGGGCATGTAGGATATATGAAAGTCATTTCTATTATATTTTAGGTGAGGTACTTGTTCGAGCATTCGATGAGCAAGCCCAGGCTCTCCTTGGGGTGGGGTTGGTCTGCTTGGCTTAACTCTCATCAGTTATCGTTCCCCAGGTGTCAGCGCAGGAGATGATGCAAAATATGGGGGAGGAGGATATTGAACAAGTTATTATCCGTGCTCAATTTAAGAAAATTAATGTGAGTTTCGATGTTGCCTCGAAGGGGGAGGATGAGCGAGGTTGAAATTGAATCTGAGTAGGCGCGTGTGAGGTCGAAGAAGGAGGTCTACACTGATGAGGAGCGGGTGAACGTATCGCTTACTGATTTTACAGCGATAACCGATCAGAACCTGCAGCAGGATGCGCAACAAATGATGCAACTTATTAATACGTGATAATGTCAGTCGGATGTGTGGATGGTATTTTTGACTTAGGTATTTGCAGAAAGTGGATCCCAATGGCTCAAGGATTTGAATTATTAAATGATTTGGAGATTCACGGTTTCAAGTCTCCTGTTTCCTGTTGGGTTATCGATACCTAGGGAGTCTACATAAGTGTCCGTATACCCAACTGAAACCGTATGCCGTACGGCGGTCATTGTTTACGAGGTCTGTGAAAGGACGGTATGTTCAACAAAACCAGTCTAGAGCATTTACTTTCTGTAGGCCTCGCGAGAGTCTAGAAGTCTTACGGAGAGGGAACCCAGTAGAAATCGTGTGCCTTCGAAAATAAGTAGAATGCGTAACTGGGGAAACCTTGAGGAATGAGTAACCCTTGAGAAAGCCCAAGATGATTCCTCTAAAACAAGCTCTTAATTGTTTCAGTTTTCGACTTGGTCAACAAAGTGTTGCTATACAATTACACTGGCTTGACTAATTTGTCTCCATGGAATTCCCTGCCTTTCGAGATAAACGATGGATCTCTGCAATTATGGAAGGTTTTGAGCTCCCAGTGAGTGGTCTCTCCACCGATCATTCAATAGCTACGTCATCATCATCATCGATCAGAAGGGAGTTCTTGAGGATGCCGACATCACACCAGAGTATTTAAGCAAGGATCCGACGGCCGGGTTTTTTGTGAGGAAAGTTGCGAACGTGAAGGATCAAATACGGCGAGCACTTTTCCGGTAAACGGTAAGTACGCTAATCTATATTATGACCGATCCGAAGTAGCGGGAATTTGTCGGCCTGCAGTGTATTGAAATATCACTACAATGGTTTGGTAAACATTTGTCCTTCCCGAATGCGCCGAGACCTCCCATAGGCAGCGAGTCTATCAGTTCTTCTAAGTTCTTCTCTTTAGTTATATCTGATTCTGATAACAAAACCGATCGAAATGTGGAACCCTTTAGTATCATGAGATCGGGGCCGAGTGCCGGAATATAGTGTTAAGTCTCTTTCGGGCTGTTTAATACCGCGTGAAAGTTTCACTGTGAAACTTATTGGCTGCCAGTGTTACTGTGCGCGGTGGAGCGCGGCCAATTAAATGACCCATCACAATCGATAAGAGGTTGTGAATTGAGAGGGTAGCTTCTTCTATTATATCTGTCCACTAGGGTTACTTTACTCCCATTGGTTCACGTTTAGCTATGCTGCAAACACCAGGAACGTTACATCAGCAGACATCCGAGGGTCGCAGGTTATCGAGTCCTCCATGACAGGCACTGTTTGTTCAAGATCCAGAACGTGGAAGTGCAGACGTTGCGAAAAGAGTGTGAAGAGAAATCCCGCTGGGTTGATGAAATCCGGCAACTCAGCGATTCCGATACAAACTGGGTCACTTGGGCTGCCACTAAGAAGTTTTCTCGACGAAGCAAAGAACCGTTCAGTGTTGTACGGAAAGAACGGTGGACTATTAGACGGTGAGAAGCTTACGATGATTGCCCTTTGAGAAGATGAAGGGCTTTTCGGGAGGATTCTGTGCCGGTCACTCGGTATTTCGAGTGTCCCTCCTCAGATGCGGTGCTGCAATCCCATATGATATTATATATTTTCGTGAAGGCGGTGATGGTTTTTCCACACGAGTCATACCTGTACGGTGGATGGATCGCTTGCGTGGTGTGTACTTTTATTACTTTGAGTGACATGAGGTTTCTGCTGTTAATGTTCTTCTATGAGTTGTTAATTCGTTGGATAGCTAGAGGTGTCAGAAAACCAAAACGATGGCAACTCCCGAAAGTGAGGAAGGCGTTTCCGCTACAATTGCCGATGAGAGCCTCGATAGCGAGGAGTTCTTTGAAAAATACCCAACCTACGAAGACTACCTGGATGCACAGATCACTGCCAAGGATACGTAAGGGCTCTTACATCACAATCCCGCTGTGTGGAAGGCTCCCCGAATGTTAATCTCCAATTGAGTGGCGCTTAGTGAAACATTACAGCAAACTTCGCCTGGAATACTAACTTAGTATTCCAGGCAAAGGTCGCACTGAAATTTTCTGAGTGAATCGCCGGAAGAAATCGTGAATAAATCATCCCTGAAGCTATCAGTGTAGATGCCTACGGGTTTCCCCGTTAAGGCGCGTTGACCAAAGCGTTTCGAGCACCTCTGCGTTATTTCATTCTTTACTCGGCCCAGCCAGGGTCTCGTGTATAGGTTTTATCTTGGAGGCAGCGACCTTGCACGCCAGTTGGTAGAGCTCGGATGTAGGAGAGGAGAAGTAGGGCGCTCTGATGGGGAAGGCTCCTGATAGTATAAGGGAGTATTAGGTTCTATCTCGAGAAGAATTTAAGGAAAAACGGGAAACTGCTGAGCGAGAGCAGAGACGCCGACTCCAGAGTATGGTCAAGGTTTGTCATACATTCTGGCCCGATCAGCATGTCTGGGAGTTAGGTGCTCGCTTCAGCAGACAAGGACCTCACAGCCTTCCCGATGTTGAGGTAGGTAGACGTTACAGTTGAGAACTGGATAGTTCTGATAGACACTTGGCGGCTCGCGAAGAGATGGCTCGAAATGGGAAGATTGCCAGCATAATCTTCATCAGAGACAGAAACGCCAAAGGGCAGGAAATAAGCGGATATATAGATTACGGACATCGACTGAAGACGGAGAACTTTGATGCATATTTCTCAAGTTAAGTCACTAAGGCATCGACGCTATTTCCGAACAGTCGTAGTTCACCTAGGAGCAGCTCAAAAGATAACTGTGGGAACGTGTCTTCCGAGATTGTCTTTTTAGGGCAGAAGCGTCTTCTGCCACGACCGACAGATCTTTGCTTTTATAACTGGGAGACGCAGAATTGTAGGTCATGGCGGTCTTGTGGAGTATAGGTCTTGGCTGAGGTACCGCTAACGAGAGCCCCAACTTCCAAGTTGTCCCAGACACAAAAATGGGATTACTGTTTCGGGTAAGTCTAGGCGTTCTGCATCATGACTGCTCGACCCTGTCGATAATCGTGGACTTTCAGAACAAGAGAGATCGAAAGCTCATCCACGTCAATCCAAAACATGATCCCGGCGACAACTCAAAGCGGCACGATGTCACGTAGGTGCCTTATCCCCAGCGCGGAGCCCGCCTGAGTCGCGTGTTGTCTCTCAAACCTTAGTAATGTTAGTGATATCCCGCAGTGACGAGTCTGTTGAGCTTTTTCAGAAAAAAAATATTTTTTTGCAAAATGTCCTTTAGAAATTTATTTTGACGTCAAGGCGCGCTTGTGACTGTAGGAATGTAGGCATGGCCAAACGGTGCTCATGCTTCAGAACCAGCGAGTACTTGCAAGTAGTCATCTTCGATCACATGCCGAGGCGAAAAGCATGATGTGTTGGATAATATGTGCGCTCTCGGATAGACTGCCGTCGAGTTTGATGCTTCAATACTATTGGAGGGCTCGTGATACTAAGGCATGTTGCTTTCGTGGTATCTCTCGGGTTGCTTGCCAAGTCGCCCTCAACGCACTCTGCTGGCAGCTGAGTTCAAGCTTTGGACTCCAATGTTGAGTATTGGCCTTCATAAGATAGACGATTCAGCGCGCGTGTATGACCGGAAAATGCGAGATTGTGGGCGGAGTCGTGAACTCGATACGCCGATTGACCTATCCGATTGGCGACTCTGGTAACACAATGTCAAAGGCTTTATAAAGAATAATGCTTAGCGGGCAGGCAATAGAACGTCGAGGTACGATGGCTTAAGATCTCGGAGGCAAGTAATTAAGCGTAAGTGAAGTAGGCCGTTAACTCCTAGCTTCTCACAAACAGCAAAGGCACAAGATCCTGGCGAAGCTTCTATTGTAGCTAATTAATCGTACGCAGCTAAATGTGGCCGACCAGAATCGATTCATATACAATATAGGAGGCAGTGTATACTCATTTTACTGTTCTAAACAGTAAAGTTAATGACCAAGGTGGGTTTCTGCCGGGAATCTGACAATGCTGCTTATGAGAAGTTGAAGTCATTGAAGTTCAGCGATTGAAATATACTTTGGAAGCTTCAAATGTCTAAGTTGGGTCTCGCGTATCCAGCAAACCCCAAATCATAATCCGTGGGCGAAAACCTAGGATGCTGTTGACCTACGTGTTGACACTCTTCCTCTCGAGATTGTCGTCTCACACTCGCCGCGAACTTTGCCCGTTGGAGGAGTTCTGCTTCTCCCTACGTAACATTTTGTTCGACAGTCTCGACAGTTATAAAGAATTGCATTAACGTGCTCAGTGACCGCCGCTCACCGACTAAACGCAAGAAGTACTTCAACAAGTAAATGCCCAGGATGAGAGAAGTTTATATGGAAAGTGTTTTATAGGGAAAAACCGTTGGCAAGAGGGCTTTATTCAGGGTTCGTCAAGCTGCGTCTCTTCTTCAAGAAGGCCTAATGGTGGTGATCTATCATGTGCCTGGCGTGGCTTTATCCCCTTCAAAAGAAAAGTTGATAGAATATTAACCTCAACTCAAGTCTAACTTTTCTGCGAAATGCCCTAGACTATAGAAAAAAAAACGAATCATATGCCGCATGAAAAGTTAAACAACGCACAATTGGTTGTAGTGAGTCAATTCGTTGAAAAAGCGAAGTAAATAAGGCCCGTTAGATCCCCAGCCGAGCGAGCTAAATGACCAACGAGGGGAGTTTCAACAGTTATTCAAGCCACTTCTGGATGACGCTACGTATCCTCTTCAAGACGTTCCTGATCGCGCACAAGAGAATCCCAATGCACACTTAGGATGACAGCAACCTTACTCGTCGTCCTCATTGCACCAGTAGCAATGTGATGCATCCCCCACCTGCATTCAATACAACATCGTTTTCTTCACCTGCTCTTACCATTTGCACTTCAGGCCCTTCTCCTTCTTTGAAGATAGATGATGGATACCACGGATCAGCATCACCACTAATCGATAGTACTGTATATTAGTTGTATTGCGGAAGTCTCCAACATATTTTCTGAGTTCTTCGACTCCTTTGAGTGTCTTAAAAATAGTAAGCAATATCGAATTCACAATACGAACCTCGTCTATGGATATTCCAAAGCCTTCTCGACATAACCAAGTTCTATAGTCAAGCCAACTATTTTCGATCCGCGTGAAGAAGGGGCACGTTGTAGAATTGCAGGTCGCAATTAGCCCTCTACTGGAACAGGCACGAAAATGATTCGGCCTCTCAAAGTCAGAAATCTTCTCGTCTTTTAACTTGAGTGCAAGCGAACCTCACGACTAAGACCAATTCTAGTTTTAAGACCGACTTAGCGAGTACTTCTTTTACTCTCGCGGCCAAGTCTCTTCTAAATTTACTGGGCTTGAAAACTGTAGCCAGCATATCCAGTGGAGTTGCCCAGAATGAAAGCTTATCAATCAACAACAAAATTTCAACAAACTACCCTTCCGTAAGCTTCTTGCAGACCTTCTTCACCTTACAATATTCACCCTTACATAGCGGGTCATTGTTTTGTACTACCAAACCAGTGCTTTGACCAAGTAAAGTGCTAAACCAGGAAAAACTTTCCTATGAACCGCTCGTAAGTTGACAACTTGAAGTGAGCCCAGGAGCTCACAGAGTTGTCTGGGCTTCGCGAGTCTCCAAGTCCCCTTCATGTATATCAAATGTCTTCTCGAGCTGTCGACGCCCTTCCGGTGAGGCTAACTTCTCGCCAATAGCCGAGTGCGCTTCCTTCAACTGCACAAAACTGTAAGCGTTTAAAAGTGGTGTGCTCTCACCGCTGAGAGACACTAAGTGCTCCCTCCCAATCCACGATTAGAGAAGTCCTTTCCCAGGACCTTGGTATACCTTAAAAAATATTGCGATGAAATTACCCGTAGAGCAGAGTGTAGCGATGTCAATAGCGAAGAAACTTGACAGAGAGTATGAAAGATATGCTCAAAATGAACATGTTCGTTGTACATGGCCATACTCAGGATTCTCTAGTTGAAACTTCAGTGGAGCTGAAGACAGAATTGCCCCATCAAAGGTGAGTGGGTAATACTTTCGAGCCAAAGCTGCAACCGTCTGAAATAAGAAGCATCCAACGTATATGCATAAGACTCTTATGATAAGGGGATATCGGCTACTCCTCCAGCGCTGCACCCGAAAAGGATTATTCTTATTCCAGGCAAACTTGATTTGATATTCTGACCCACAACGACCACATCTTGGACCGACTGAGGTACCGTGAAAAGCTTCCTCAGCGTCCCCACTGAGAAATCCTTCTTAGGCCAGCTTGTACCGGTATACCTGTGGGCAACATCGAGGGGCTGGAAAGCACCTAATCGGCTTTTGCATGATGAATAAATACCTTTGCTCCACGATGGCGATGCTAGCCCCGAGGTCCTTAGCAGCGCGTACTATGTCTTCTAAGGCACGTGTGAGGGGCATTATAGCATTAACCCCCAGGAACAATACCTAGGAAAATTGTAGTGGGCTGGACAAGATGAACGCTCCACAGTAGAGCCTCCAATCAAGTTCATACTGAACGTTTACTGCGGCAAGACTTGGTATGGCTTACCGGCTTCTTTGGATCATAGAAGTCATCATTTCTCATGACGTACATAACAAAAGTACCTCCTTTTTTACCTAAAATACCAGCCGAATACTCTGTACTATACAAGCACTAATTGTAAGTGTATAGTGTTGAGCACACCAGCTGTGAAGTATAGCAGACAGTCTGCTATGATAGCCGTCTGCTGCAGACTGCGTATAGAGACCACTCATACAGAGGATAGATTAGCTAGCAATTATGCCGTACCTTTTGAGTGGTCCACCGGACATTCCACAGTTTCCCCATACCAGCCACCTAAGCGTTGCGAGGATCTCTCTGATGGATATCTGAGATTGCACAAGCAGGTTCCAGTAATAGGCAAACCCAAGCTCTGTCATTCACAGAGAATATGCTGGCCATATAGGCATATATTATAAGCTGCATCATCCACAGTCAACCATGACACACGGTGTTTATTTTCAAAGGGCCTATCCCTTGTAGTTTTTTATTGCGAGAGAGTGAGGGCTGAAGACTCATACCATTCGAAAGCTCTCCTTGTAAGAGATGGCAGCGAACTGTGCCATGGAAGGAAGCGTCACGAAACAGGTGGCAGAGCTTAACTCCAGCTCTGCCACCAATGGTCTCCTGCAAGGAGAGTCTCCTTAGGAGACCATTGGTCACTGACCAAAGCGGCTCGATATACTTGATATGGCCCTTCTTGAATTAGCACCCTGTATGAGGGGAGAATGCCTTAATGATGCCCACGACTACCCGTCGAATGGCCACGTCTGATTATGCTGAGCCAATGAAGCCGAAATACAGTAAAGGAAGATCTGTAGACGCATTTCCTTCTTTTAACACTAACA
Organism: Perkinsus chesapeaki; assembly: GCA_013115145.1. Classification (NCBI taxonomy): domain Eukaryota; phylum Perkinsozoa; order Perkinsida; family Perkinsidae; genus Perkinsus; species Perkinsus chesapeaki. The sequence continues at coordinate 83,561 of JAAPAO010000047.1, forward strand.
CATATGGTAAGACTAGAATGGGCAACCACACAAATCACCAGCAACCGCGAAGTGAACCGTCCCTCTCGGCATCTATCGCCACCCAATCCACGTTGTAGAGTCGGTGTGGTTTATGGAGCACCGCTCCGTGAACGTGAGCTATATTACCAGCAGCTGGCGCCGTTTGCCCTGCGCCACCTTGTTGAATGCTCTTTGGTAGTTTTTTTGTCACTTACGTTTTCGCGAACGCCTCGAGTCGATAATATTATCACCAATCTAGGCGACGTTTCCTCGATTCTAATCGCTAGGGTGAATCTGATGGATCTGCTCCCTTTAGACGAGGTCCCTGGGCTCCCTGCCGACACAGGCTGGAGTGCAATTTTTATACATCTCTCAAAAAAGCGCTCATCATTACTCTGACGGTGAGCATCCTCGCCTAGTCAGATCAATCGCATCGATGCTACCATTTCGGCTCGTCGATCAATATGGATTGCACAGTATGACTCGTGGTAATTTACGACCGGTGGAGACTCCGAGTCGGAGTGGGCCACCATCCTTTGGAATTCAAAGTTTGGATTTCTATTTTTTTGTGAAGCCTCTGTGATCCCACCGAATTCCGCATCAGGAAACACGCGGAAATTGCAGCGGCAGAACATAACGTACATACCTCAAGTCGGACATTTGGTTCGAGAGCCGATAAACCGAAGGAGCGAACTGATGCGAAATGCTCTATATGCGCGCAGGTCGGCGGCGTGACGTGAGAACTGTTGTAACCAATTCTGATCGACGAGTCATTTCTCTGAAGTTAAGACTTAAGCGTATTTTTGTCGATTAGCAACCACCTTCACTGCCTTTCACATCGGTGGCGTTTCAGGAACCACGATTATTATGTTTATACAGTACAAGTATACTCACATTCACTTCAATAATATTAGAACAGTAGAGTAAGATTCCTAGCGCTGTCTGCTATCTCGTTTAGTAATTCACAGTGTGATCGAACACAAAGGTGGCGACTGTGGGCCTCTTAGAGCAGATGTCCATACCATAGATTGGTTCCTGACAGGAGCTTCCTGTGTGGAAAGAACCTGAACTGGGCACTTCAGGTAATACTATAAAGAGAAATTACTACTAATAATACTAAGAAGCATCTACTTGGCAAACTGCTGCTTCTTGGATTCACCTCTACCATTCTTCAATAAGAGCTCATCTAATGAGCCTGGTTCCTGGTAGGTAGGAAGTCAGGTGAAACGGTGGCATTGAATACCATTGGTATTACGCTTAGCGGAGCGAGATTGACAGAAGCTGTCCACAATCTGTTATTGCCGGAAGGAAGTCCTCGGATGGTGATGATTCTATGGATTCTCTGTTGGTCGTCCGAACTTCCGGAGCGAATAAGTTTTCCAGTTGGCACGCGTTATGGGTCAAAAAATATGGCGAAATTAAACTCCTTTACGACACTCAACTCAATAGCATAGCAATAGCATGAAAAGATAGTTGGGTAGACTCATTAAGTAGAGATACTTTGCCAGAGAAGAGGAGATTGGTCAACATCGCAGTGCTTGTGGGAGAATAAATCACCGATATTCTCTCGCAAGGACTAATCACTGTGAGTAACACATAATGTGTCGTCACAGTGCTCCTCTACTCGGCAATGAAAAAAATTGATAGTCAAGTGGTATGATTCACTGCTACACTGTTGGCTTGGAGGGCTAGCTAAGCTGCAGTACCTTCGCGCACACACGCTTGTTGTGTGCGACGCACACTGTGCGTTGTCTACCTTTTGTCGCTTGGTCGTTCAAACATCACTTCTGCGCCGCAGAGTTCGACGGAACGCCTGGGCTCGAAGCCTGTTGCAGTCTTTCGCATTCTATAACAATGCTAGATGAGGGAATCCGCTGAAGTTCTAACATTTGGCCTACCTGTTTAGTAGTGACTCCATTTCGTTTTTCTTCCAGAGTCGAGAATCCAGGTCCTAGTGCATTACAGAACCACCACCGCTGATCGAGAGATACATTCTGGTTCGTTTTCAGCAAGATATTTCCTGGGTGGATCGACAGGGAGAGTTTTCGACATGCGGTAGGGCTGATGAGCACATAATTGCTGTCTCCTGTTTATCCTCACTTCTCCGGGATCGTCTTGGTTTTTGCAGAACATCCTGATCTTCCCATCGTCGCCAGCGGCCATGAAGCCGCCCCTCGACCATAATATCATGAGACGATAGGCCCCTCTGTCGACATTATCGTCGTCATAACGTTGATGACAAACGTTTGCTAAAATGTCAGTAGCATCGCGTCGTGCTGTTGGATGGATGAAAGTCAGTCGCAATTTTTAGACGACTGTTCCATCCCTTGTAAACCGCTGGAATCATAAGAAACTGCTCGCCATAAAATTTCCGATGCCACCGAGGACCGGTTGTGGCACGACATGAGCTAATGATTAGATACGAACTATAAGCTTGTGGTGAATAGCAAGAAATGAGGCACAGTGAATATCAGATCGAGCATATTAATAATGCCCTAGTTAGTTAGTTTAGTGCCAGCAGCAGGAATCCTGAGTTGCAACTCGAGTTTTTGTTGGCTGAAGCACATCGGTCGTCACACAAAGTCTGTCCCGTTAAGGGAGGACAAGATAGGCTTGTGTCAGACAATACAAAAGACATTGCGCTTGAGCGTAGATTGATCGATACTGAGCCACACGCTCAGCCTAGAGAAGCAGAACGTCTTCCATTCGTCCATAACCGATCGTGAGTCGGGCCCACTGGGTCGCACGAGTGGAAATATGTGTCACACTGCGTGAAGGCTGATGGGCGGAGCAGTTAGTTTCAGTTGCTTGAAAGAGAGGTTAGAAGCTTCTCATATTCGTTCTCTTGATGATTGCTGAGAATACAATAGTTGGTGTGTGGAAGCTGAGTTTATGGTCAGACTGACCACTGAGTTTATGGTCAGCGTTGGCGATAGCTGCGATGGAAGGAAGAGCAGTTGCAACAGTTGTAGATTCTAGTCTAGTAACTTCTCCTCTAGTAATACTAGACAAGAAGTTTCGGTTAAGGGTGCGCGCCATTGAGACGCATGTGTGCCACCACGCGTGTGCATGACGGTCTCGTGGATTTCCGCGAAGACGAAATTGTGATGGGGAGTTTGCGAGCAGTTGATCGTAGGCCACCGCCGAAGGCTCCGGAAGAAAATGTGGGCATTTTTGAGAACGTAGTGCTGACAGACCCGCCTCACGGTGCCATGGTATTAGGAGTATAATATCATCGTGCATAGCGCGCTTAAGAAGCGCCGCTTATAGGCTGCTGGCCCTTCGAGTAATAGTGGCGACGTATTCGAGACTAATCAAAGCATAATTGTTCGATCTCAATTGTTCAACAATGTTCAACAATGTTCGAAATGTTCAGCGAGTAAACTACCACAGGTATTCTGAATACCGTATACCTGGATGCTCGTCGACGAAAAGTTTTCGTCGAAAACACGGAGTATAATGGGGGTTGACCAACTTTTACGAGTTCTGGACTCGGTGAACCGGCGGCGTTATTAATTGCCCATTGTCGCTGCGCTGCAAAAGATAGTGGAGGGAAGCTATCTGCATGCCATTGGCGTGAGCTCACTGCTATTACATTTGCTGTGCTGCTCACTGCTAGGGCGCGAGTCTGCATCTTCAGATACGTCGAGAAAGGTTACAAAGCAGACTGATGGAAATACTGGAAGCTCCAGTCTGGAACGCGCTGGTTATAGAGGCCCTCCAGAGCAACGTTTTACGTTTTTCTGTTCATACTATGAGCTTCGTAGTTTAAATATCTGTGTCTGCCCTGCAGGGTTTCGCGTTACCCTGAATAATTTCATGCAAAACGCAACTAACCGCTAGTAGCGGCTCGCTACTGTTCAGCAGTAACCACTGTATGCTGGAGAGGTGCGCATTATAGATCGCTCTCAGTGTTGCTATACTGAAATTTCAAATTGTACAGATGTACAATCCGCTTCCCTGAAGAATTGATCGCTCCAACCGAACGCGACCCAACTTGCTCAAACGGAAATGCCTATATGGCGAAGCTTGAACTGAGGCTACTGACACCAGAATGGATCTCAAGTTGCACCCCAATGGCAGTGAGTCGTTGCCACTGTAACCTCTTTCCGTTGCAGTGAGGGCTGCCTTGAGTATATCTAGGCCTTACCAAGGCCGTCATAGAGATGAAATGATAACAATACGCATGTTATCCTATCATATCTTTATACATATCTAGTAGCGGATACACGTTTGTTCATAGACTCAGGTGCGAAACACCGGTTGATCTAGACTATCACTGAAATCGTTGACGCGGACAATGATTAATATAGAGTTCCAACAATGGCTTGTCAATAGCAAAAAAGAAGTACATGGATTAGTGGTTTGTCGGAAGCATAATATCAGCGATATTATGTGATATTATATCACAAGATAAGTTATACGGATATAACCTCAGAAATGTAAGTGTACGGGAAATGGAAAGTGCTTATGGGAGTCTTGATGAAGATATCCGCCTTCCCAAGGAGAGCCCACTTGTGAAAGTCATTCTTCACAGTGTGAAGGCTTAACTCAAGAGATGCACCGCCACTAGCTTCAAACGGAACACCCGGAATAGCCTTTTCATAAGAAGCCGACATGTTAAAGCCGAGATTGAACTGTTTACCGGCAAAAACGTCGCTTGACTGAACCGGAACACTCTCCACGTCCATAACCAGATAGCCATATGCATACAACTTGATGTGGACATTGGATACAAATGAGTTGCGCATGATGCCTAGCTGACCAAGGTTATAAAGCTCCTCAACATGGGTAGCAAGGAAGATTGATACCGCAGCTTTGTTCTTATTGCCATAAGAGAGCAGTTCAGCGTGACCTTCAGCGTCAACGTCGAGCTTCTGCACCTCTTCATCTTCATAGACAGCTTTGAGACCAACAGCTGTACTCTCGTTCGGGTTGAATATGTCAAAGAAGTCGACAACAGCGTGAACACGTGTTTCTTTAGTTGTGTCATCAGTTGCTTTGTTTTGTCCTTGAAGTGAGCCGTGGAAGCAATAAGGATAACTTTCATTCCGGCTGGTTGGGGTACAATTAGCCGGGAATGAGAAAGTGTCATTGGACGACACTGAAGCTTGTTGGACATCTCCGTGGAAAGAGGCAACTCGTTTCTCATTTACTTTCTTGTTTTCAGCCTCCGCTTCCTTGAGAGTTGCGATCAGGTCGGACAATATATCATCATCGACGTTGAACAAAGAGCTTTGACTTGGACGATTCTGGATTATGGCGACCGAGGTCGTTGAGCAGGAAATGATAAGTAAAGTTACCTTCATGCTCGAGATGGGACTCTACAATAAGAGAAAGCCTGCAACCAAATGTGGAAACACGCACTCGAGGGGAGACGCAGAGCCCCAAGGGACGAGAGGCAGGATCCTATTTTGAATCTCTCATTGGGGAGTATTCCGACAATCGAAACCGCCCGCTAAAGATTGTGACCGCGAGGGTTTTTTGAACGTACCCCCATGTCCGGCTCCGGAGACACTTAGATCATCGAGGATTGGCCACACAGCAAATACAAATTGATGGTTACTCATCAAGAATACCACTAGGTGCACAGTGTAGATGATGAACCACGAATGCGCCGAGAGCTTCGGCATAGAACAGGTGGAATTGTGCTCTCCGAGCCTCTGTTTGTGTTAGACAACTAATGGCGCCACCATAATGATTATGGAGCTCTCACTGGTGGTGACGTAGAGATTATCGATTTCAAGATCGGGACGATAGATGGACAGTATACCTGAATGTGTGTCGATTTGTAACTCTTGAGCATGTCACCCTGGAATGAACGATCCGGCTCCGTTCTCGTAGCCACGACGGGTGCGGAAATCGTTTTCGGGCTGATAGGATAGCGGAATTAGGTAAGAGCCGATTGTGAAAGCATAATTCGGTCTCGTCGTACCCTGCAAGCAAATGTGGAAACACGCATTCGAGGGAAGACGCACAGCCCCAAGGTGATAGAGGCGGAGACCTATCAAGGATCTCTCATTGAGAAATATTCCGAATGGGTAATTCGGAAGTAAAATCTATATCAGGTGGTGAAAATTGTGACCGCGAGGGTCTTTGTACTCATGCCTATGTCCCGCTTCTAAGGCACTTAGATCCTTGAGGATTGGTCACACAGCAAATACAAATTGATAATCACTCATCAAGAATACCACGAGATGCGCAGTGAAGATGATGAAGCACGAATGCGGCGAGGGCTTCGGCATGGAATTGGTGTATTTGTGCTCTCAGAGCCTCTGTTTGCGTTAGACAACCAATGGCGCCGCCATAATGATTATGGCGCTCTCACTGGTGGTGACGTAGGGATTATCGATGTCAAGATCGGGACGGCGTCCCGATCCGGGACCGTCCCGGGGACGGTAGTAGGGATATAGCAGTATCAGACGCCAGCCATCAGTAAAGTTCCCAGTCGCCAGCCATGTGGATAGCGTAGGAAAGTAGTTTGCCCTGTATAATTCACACAAGACATATGGAGTCTTTCCTGTCTATTGCACAATTGTCGCATGATCGTATCACTAGCAGTCTGATTGTGATACGACAATAGGCACCAAAGTGCAGTAAAACTAGGAGGGAGGCAACATCATCGGAGCTCGATATATAGTGGAGCTATGGAAGCGTAGACTCGAGAAACTGTACTTTAAACTGAATTGAATTCGTTCATGCGTACAAACTGGGTCACTTGGGTTGCCACTAACCCAGTTTTACTGCATTGGCTTCTTTCGACGAAGCAAAGAACCCTTCAGTGCTGTACGGAAAGAACAGTGGACTATTAGACGGCCAGAAGCTTACGATGATTGCCTTCGAGATGAGGGGCTTTTCGGGAGGATTCTGTGCCGGTCACTCGGTATTTCGAGTACCCTTCCTCAGTTGCGGTGCTGCAATCCCATATGATATTATATATTTTCGTGAAGGTGCTGATGGCTTTTCTACTGTAGTAAGAGTTCAGCAGTCTCTTTTGAGCTACGCATCGTTGGAGATCTCTCAACGATTCAGCGTAGTTGAGCTGCTGAACTTCAGCATCGCTTATCATGTCGCGACTTGGCAACGAGGACGCACGGACATTCGATCAACTCGGAACTTGCGCGTTAACTTGTCGAACTTGCATGGGAAAAAGTGTCGAGGCGTTGGTGGCAATCAAAACATGGTCAAACGGTGCCTATACTTGAGAACCAGCGATTACCTGCAAGAGGTTATCCTTGATCACATGCCGAGGCGAAAAGCATGATGATGCATCGGATGATGCGTTTGCTATGGATTAGAAATCTTGTCAAGTGGTTTTACTCTATCCTCCTGGATAGGTCGCCAAAGCATACTACCCGACTTGTGCGATACGTCTTGGTTGGCCTTGGCGCACACACGCATAAAGTTTTTGGGTCGGAAAAGCGTTTTACTCACTCCGTAGTAAGCAGCTGATCAGTGAGGGCTTGGCCGGCGACGATAATTATCGTAAATTACGATTCGTAATGGTTAGATAAGGGGCTTGAGTTGCTAAAATCTTTTTTCTCACGAATCCGAGGTACATGATCATCATAGACGCTAACTGTCAAGCCTTAACCGTCCGGTTGTGTGGGGCAGGGTACATGAGCAACATGTGGTACACAGTACACGTTATCGTCAGTAGGCCGGTAGTCCGATCAACCTGAATCTACCGTCTCTGACGTACCTTAGTGGCATTCATTTCAGCTATCTAAATCACAATATATGACTATCTATCTGGTATACCACGTGCGCAACTTCAGACAGATGGCTAGGCCACTTGTAGGAAACAGGTTAGCTGGGTAAGTTACTTCTAAGCCTAGATGATGATTAAAGGAGGCACGCTGCAGGAGGATAACAGGAGCCAAGGCACAATCAGAGCTTTACGATTACCTCTTCGAGTCTGGTCGGTTATTTTCTGGTATACTTCGCCTCAATAGTCTTCAGGTGACCTAAACCAAGTCACGCCTTGAGATCGGGCATGAACAGTCTTACCAGTAGACACTTGAATATTGCATATTGTAGTTAGTTCACGCTCACTTTCTCCAGGATTTATGCGACTCTTCATCAGCACTATCGTTCTATCATTTCTGGTGCCTCTCACTCTAGCAGGCAGCATCGATCCCAGCAATAAGGATCTGTTGCGCAAGCTCAAGATAATAACACTGTTTGAAGACTGTTCTGATGACAAATGCCACTGCGACTATATGACCGGTGAGTCACCGGCGGTGACTGCCACTGCGTTTAGCCACAACTTCAAGCACTGTGGCACTTTTGGTGTTTTGGTAGCATTTGAACCATCAGAAGAGTTATTATAGAGACTGGGTAAGATCTGTCTTCCATGGTCTCACGTATGCACCTTCAGTCGCAGCGACTGAGTCGCTCCGGCTTGCACTCCAGCTATCATCAACTTTGTATGTCTGATAAAGTTAACGCTAGGTCGGTGCCTGAGTCACTACGTGCTTTCTGAGAAAAAACTGACGATCCAAGTTGTATGTCTCTGCCTTCCAACTCCAGCCGCTGTGTTTAGTCGATTCTCGAAAGCTGAGACAGAAAGACTCAAGCCAGTGAGGCAATGTGGACGAAAGTTCTCCTGGAAGGAGTGATCTTATAAATTTTCAGTAAAACGACATACGTACCATTGCCAAAGTCTGTGTCACAGAAGACATGCAAGTTTGATTAGCCCGGGTCACAACTACTGCAATCATTTACGCGGTGCCCGTCCATTGGTATGAATATGGGTGGGAGTTTTCCGCTTTCATGGACACTAAGTATATCTCATGGTTATCTCCGGGCTTTCCCTGTGAGGTGTTCCATACTATTTGCTAGGGAGAGCGTGGACGATATTCCGTGCTTCGCATTCGGTTTTTTGATGAATAACCAAATGATTAATTAATGAATTGGTCATTTAATTTAATTTGGTAATTTGTTATTGAATAATTTAGTCGTTCCCGGCAGCTCTTGAACAACCATTATCATTATAGTACGATAGGAGGTTTATTCGAAAAAACTCGCTTTGAACGGTTGTATGACATCGTCTGTTTCATCCCAGCTGGAATTATATGCTACATGTGCCAAAATCTCGTGATGAAATCTGAGTGTCGTCTGCGCACCGAGCAGACAGAAAGGACTCTAGCAGAAACCTTCAGAAGGATTCTGAAGATGAAAATCATTTTCAATTTTCAATTTTCTGGCAATTTCCCCCAGAAGGACTCCTTCTGAAACATAACCCGCGGCACAGATGAACGTTATAAGCTCAGTACAGGCCGCATGAAGTATAATAGAGCGAGAGCAGTTTAACGTACGATTGGCGAAGTAGTTCAGCTGTTAACAGGCCGTTACTGACTTGCTGGAAGTCTATTCCCACGCTTACGGGAATGAGCCCCCTTTAATGAGATCACGCGAGTGGCTTTAGGATGCACTGCAGGGGAACCGAGTCTGCTGAACTCGCCTATCATCCTCAAAACCAATAACCGAGCAGCACAGCGACATGCATGTTGCATGATGCAACGTATCCTTGATGTCATCGTATCGTTCGCGGAGCGAACTTCGCTCTCTCGTCACAATGATGCTTGTTCACAACCATCGCTCACTTGTTCATGCCTAGAGTACGGCAATATGGTATGGAGCCAGGCTGACTCCTTTCTTTTCCGTCTTGACTGGCGATTCATCTATATCCGGTATTGTGTAACTCGGCTTATAAAGAGCGCCACGCGCAATGGTGTGAAGCAAGTAACACTGGCCGTAGAAGCGCTGTAGTGCACTATTCTGGTGTATGTATACTTTATGATGAATTCTAGCATGCAAGGATGAACAGATTCATCAAATGAGGAACATATCCAACACAACTAAACTTTGGAAAATGGCTCTCATTTAAGACAGCGCCAAGAGTGAGGAGGCTCGTATTTGCGCGGTGCATAATTGGCTTCGCAAATGCGAGATCCATTTCCCATTTCCCCTACATTCATGCGCTTCTTCATCATTATCGTTGTATTATTCCTGGGAGTCGTCTGTATCGAATGTGATATCGATAACAACAAGAGAGATTTGTTGCGTCAGCTGCATCTGAAGAGGCAATGTGAGCATTGTTCTGCTGACAGTTGCTACTGTAGCCATACCGGTGATTGTCACTGCGTTTAGTCACGACCCTATAACCGGCTCAGTCTAAGATCCAGCTTATGCTTATATGAGAAAACTAATGCTTTTGTTCGACACATTTTACTATCAGATCTTGCGATGGAACCTCTAGTTGCCCAAGCTGAATGTCTCTGTCATCTAACTTGCAGTCTTGTGTTTATCATGTTATACACGGCAGAGGCAGAATGCTCTGAGCCATCATACCAATCGAAATCTTCCACTTGTTCGCGACGCTTTGATTGTTCAAAACGACACAATGAAATGTTGATGGGAAACGATAAGTGATTTATGGTTACAATGGTATCAGCGTCTTACTGAGTCGAGCCGAGAGAAACGGTCGCCGTCTTTTCATATAAGTGCACGTCAGGTGCAGCACGTGGCCAGCCGCATATTGACACAAAGCTGATACTAGAAATCACATGGGAAACCTTCGGCCCGCACGCCGGATTGCGGAGATAGTCGTACACAGTCGGGCATGTGAACTCCTGAGAGGCAAGTTTAGAGAGAAGGGAAGTGGGAGACGGGCGATGGGGCCTATACAGACCCAGCTTGGAAAAATGGGGATGAGTGATCGCAAGTAGAGAGGCCTTATCACTTCTTCCGCGAGTAAGCAACAGAAACCGCCGCGCGGGGGCGAGCGGAACACCCCTGTGTAGCGGGGTGTAGAGCGGGAATTTGTCGGCCTGCAGTGTATTGAAATATCACTGCAGTGGTTTGGTAAACATTTGTCCTTCCCGAATACGCCGAGACCTCCCATAGGCAGCGAGTCTATCAGTTCTTCTGAGTTCTTCTCTTCAATTATATCTATATATTTTATACTAAATCGATCGACCGTTTCGTTGATGAAACGGCTGGTCAGCCGCCTATACTATGGAAGCTTTCTCGAATTTGAGCTTATTCAGCCGTGTACTTATAAAAGCGAAGGCAAAGAATTTTTCGCTGGTCTTCGGTCATAAGGTATTGAGCTGGTGTTGGACCCAACATATGAGAGTTCGAGTGAAAATGAGCTACCAAGTGAAAAATGTTACAGTCTGCCCTGGCACAGTCCCAGCAGGCGTTTAGCATCCTAGAAATGAGTTAGTGGTGCATTCTCTGGTAGGATATGTCATTTGGGATACTCTGGGCAGGATGCAGGGTATTGACCTGGCTATCCATGAAGTGTATAACCTACTTCGTGACAGTTGCATAACAAAATCGCACGCTGGGCGCGCGCGAAATGTAGCTGTCTCGGCGACGTCCCTTCTTACCGTAGTATTGATCATTTAACGTTGTTGAGTCGCCTTTGCTGCCATCAGTCATTTTCTGTCTTGCGAAGACTATATTCCGTTTGTTGCCTGGCAACTCATGATGGCTGCCTTTTAAGTATCACAAATAGCCTTGGGTAAATCTCTTCTAGTGTCTCTTCTCACGTAATGTGAATGTGATTTGCGTTAGATGCGAGTGTCAGTCCTCTAGCGTAGCCTTACAAACCCACATCATCGACAATGAAACGGTCGAATAATTTTAATTGTAAGGCTGGTTGACACGAGTCGTTCCGAACCACTGCATCACATATTCCGCTCGATCCCAGGACTGGGCAGTGCCACTTGAAATGTCCTCTACTTGGAGTAAACGCAAAGACTTTCATTCAATTCAACCCACACCAGTCACACTTCATGATCCAACGTCAGGGCGAGATGCTTCATCAGATCCCGCCGATTCCTTTGGGAAGAAGTAAACCCTAAAAATGCGATACAGCATTTCCAACCATTCCCTTACGGTAGATGATTCTCGTTATCTTCTAGATATTTCGTAAGGCATTCTTTAATTGCACCCTTCCATGAGGGTGGCAACTTCCCCTCCATTTGGGCTAGCATCTGGGCAATGTATCACTAGCCGGAATACAATCGAGAGTGGTACCTCATCCGTGATTGCTTCTTCATTCGCTAGCAGTTCACTGCTCCCCTCTATCACTGCTCTGACTGGCTCAATCACTTCCTTATCCTTATCACTTGCCAGCATTTTCATAAAGCTGGTGAACCTGGATGCAGGCAAAGACTCAATGTGATACGGGTTGAATGGGCGACCAACTAGGGCGTCTATAACAACTTAGTTAACGCTCATCACTTTTCTGGCCGATCATGCTACATATAATAATATGCGATTCGTATTTGGGATTGCTAACCCCTACTGACTAGCATGTGAAAGCACATCATTTTATTTTATTTACCAAACTCAGAAGGCAATACGGTGCGGATTCAGAAGGCACGTTTGCCTCCGCATCTACTGACCCTTCCAGATGGGTATCGAGAAGGCAAAAAACCGAACACTGATTATAAAACTACTTTACACTTCTTAATCTGCTCATACCCATCATGGACTAGGGCCTGACCCCAATCATCATCCAAATAGTCTACAATCGACTTCACTTGACCATCTGAGCATCTGTTAGACCTACGAGATTCATCCTCCACCAGACAAATGCCGCACTTACAAGTTATTAAGATATGAAACAGGCATGCCTACAATGCTCCACAAGTTCTGCAGCTCTAAAGGCTCACCTCCGAGGTACCTAACATTCCCCTGTGCTTCGAGCTAGGGGCCTTCTATGTACGTGAACTCGGAGACTCTGCCTAATTTATCGATTGCTAATCGACAGTACTGGCCTGTGGCTGATGAAAGATCAAGGTCATCTGTCACAATGGTATCTAAACTGCCCTAAGCTAATACACCGGGTAGGCCACATGTCTCACCGGATGTGATTGCTGGGAGATGCTCGTCGGCAGGCGCAATGAGCCGGTAAAAGTGCAGCAGGCCGGGTAATAATCCAGCCGTTACGTGTGGTGAAGAAAAACGAGGCAACTTGACATCCTGAAGGAGTTCGGTGAGTAGTTGAGTTAGTTGAGAGAGTGAAACCCTTACAAGGCACTTCCCCTCGTTATTCGCTTCCGACTGAACTTCGTGTGAACAGCAGCAGCTGCTGTATGAGAGATCGCCAGACGCTTCGGCTGCTGCATGTTGGGGGTCTATACATCTGACAGATAGTGAATGAAGACCAAAACAGGAAGCGATTTTCACAACTCTAAATGAGCATCATCTTATACTTGTATCATGAAGAGCTGAGTTGATGATTTTGAGCTGCTAGAGTAGGGCGGCTCTGCCGGGTTAACAAATCTTAAAATGTTACTCGTGATAGACTAGCCTGTGAGTTTACAATTGGAGTGGGATTACAGTGTAGGTTCCGTTTTCAGAAGGTGAAATGAGCTAGGTTCTTAACATTGTACAATCATGATAAATCTCCATCGAAGAAGCGACCATCCTCAATAGACGTATCTCACTTCACTATTGCCTCCGCCAACCTGTCGCCAACTTCTCTCCCGTTGTATTTATCTTGACGAAGGCTCTGATGGAACTCTGTCATACCATATATAACATAAAGTAGTCGAGTATTTTCCGCACTACTAGCAATCTTTCTTCCATCCAATGGGGCTACTTTCACATACCGACGGGAGAACTCACACAAGGTCCCCGCGGCAAAAATGTTCTTATCAGAAGTTCGGAAAAGATTATCGACAATCAAACGGCCGTCGTATCTGTTCGAGAGACTATTCGGTAGTAGCTCAAGGAAGGCCACATGGCTTACACGAGCTGATTATCGTGTATGCATGCAAATACACGCGGATCGATACTGTGACCATCGGCCGTTATCAACACTCGACAGGTAATCTTATATCTGATATCATTGAGATGCTTTCGACACTCCATAGGACTAAGTGAACCTCGGAGGGCTGTCATCTCCATCTCTAGGTAGATTTTCAAGTACACCACGAACCTGACAATGTCATATGATTGTAAAGGATAGTCTACAACAACCTACAGTGTTCCCTCTTGGCCCGTGTATTGCAGCTGGCCTCTCCTAAGATCATGGAAATGCAGGTCGAGCTCAGCTTATGATGGCTCACCTCTTCACCCAAGATGCCATCTAAGCGTACTGCACAGAGACGCTCACGACTATCAAGTTGAACTCCTGTTAATCGGAGGTCGTTGTGGATTCGCACCTGCATGCCACCGTTAGACGGTATTTAGCAGCTATCAACTACGCCAATGCTGAGAAGAACGTCATGAAGCTTCTCCTCAACGATATCCCCCTCTGCGAAGGCATCCACGGGCAGCACTTCATCCTCATCAGGTATAGTCTCTCGACCTAATGGAGGAGGAGTAAGGATGGATATCGATAGTAGTGCATCACTCCTCCTCGGGGGTAAGACTAAAATTATCTTCTCAGGAGGAACAAGTCTTCCGAGCAAGCCCTGAATCTGAAACGGTTACTCAAGACGTGCTGATCAGCAGTAACAGTAGCTTACTGCACAATAAGCATCCAAACTTCTACCATAGATGACAACATAACTCAAAGGGTTCCACATAAGGGACTTAAGAAGTATAGAGCCATCAGCCAGGATATCATCCAGTGCAGCATCGGCAGTTGATAGGCCTACAAGTCGTACGAGACTAATGCGTGTTTTTCCTGCCTTTAGCTTCCTACACCCGTTAACATGTTTATAGCCATCAGGAATATCAGCAACTCCGAGAGAGCGAATGTTGAGGGAATGTAATGCATGCTCTTGCAGGCCACAGGTGAGGACCTTTAACATGATGTATGAGATTGTGTAAATGATAAGTTACAGGTACCAAGTAGTCGTAAGGAATATCGACGAGATCATTATGATCTCTCGTTCCTAAATGGCTGGGTGTCACAGAGATTTGCCTGCTTTCCTTGTCGAGTGCTAACATTCGGGCGTCGAGGATTCTGACTCTAGAGTCCATCATAAGTCGACGGAGCTCCCTTGGATTAAACCTGTCGGGTAGACTGTTGAGCGGGCTCGCAAGCATGTTTGATTTACGCGACGGTCGAAGCTGTGAGGCTCCTAACTCGTCTCAAAGAACTGGGAAGACCTTTCTCAGACTGCTGGCTTTTAAATAACCGAGATAGAGACTCATCTCGACGGGAAGTACCTGCGTGAGAGATTCGATACCTTTAGCATGTAGCGAGGTTGCCAGAATGAGCGAAGGGAGAGGTTCTGGTACGATGGGTGATAGACGGCACTATAGTTGGATGGCGCTCCGTATGAGCATAATCCCCAGCCCAGTGGTATGGTGGGCCGCTCAGTAGAGAGGTTCGCAGTACTTCCATGGGTTAGCACACGAAGCTTCCTCAGAACAGTGATTGGTGGCGACCGCACAGTCACCTTCAAGCTCATCGTCCAGGAAGTAGTTGATACCACCAGGCGCTAAAAGCGTGAGAGAGGTGAAATGAAGAGTTGGTGTAGACAGGAGGTTGGCCAGCATAGACAGCCCAGCATCAGATGCTCCAACAACAACCTTGAGATTACCAGTGACGCTGAAAAGCGTGGTAGGCTTACGATTCTGGAGTTCACAAGGCTCTTCGGGTATAGCATCATACTCTTAGTAATGATCTTCATCGATTGGCACTGCTCATGGTTTTGATACCTGACATGACGATTCTCATGCCGATATGTGATTGCTAAGCAGGTGCCCCGTTAAGCAAGGAAATGGGCGCCTTCGACACAGTGTGGGAACGGCTCTACTAAACTGTTTCGGAATTCCTTCAGATAAAGCTTGCGTCGTGGAACTATGCAGCAGCAGGCTGCCTATATGGCACAGCTCTACCAGATTCTGTTCATAGAAGAATGGACGTACGATTCTGCCTCGATGGATCTTCTCCTATCATACTGCTCCTTAAGCAGCATCTCCTGCTTCCCTCCTTCACTTTCAACCCATTCACGTTGTTGCCAGTTTGACATAGATGAGCCAGATTGATCCATCTGTGGTAAAGATGAAACACCATGTGCAGTGGAGTAGGGCGATAAATAGGGCTACGTTATTAATACATTCACTCGTATTTCATCTTAATAGGAGAAAGTCTAGTAATGCAGAGGAGAGCTACACGTCACGACAAAGATGAGCATATCAACCCAGCAGTCGAGTGAATATCAAGTGCTCAAGAATGCGGGGAGGTTACATCGGCGAATGATGCCGGAACAGGAGGAATCCTCTTGATGGTTTTCACAGCAGGCAGGCGTCGAGGTGTAAGGTGGACCTGCGAAACGAGGTCAAATAACGATCTGTGAGGTTACCGTACGAGTTCATCGTATATGCCAATTCGTCCAGCATCGCTATTGTTAGCCCCTCTAGTTCCATTTCCAATCCCTGTGATAGCAGTATTGTCGATTGTGGTATACCTTCAGGGAAGTGGTAGGGTGGGCGGAAGAGATCGGCACCAGACGTACATTAAACGAGTGCCGAGTGCTGTGTTTGCCATGTGCAGGAGCCTCCTTGTCTGAACTCTAAGGGACGGTACCACACTCCAATAGGCTAGACGGCAGCAGTAGCTTGCTGGTTTGTAGACAGGTGATGATGATATAACGACATCTTCGACATCATAGCAACCTAGATACGAGTTGAGTTGGCATGGGGGCTGCAGAGATGGTGGCGGCACTCACTTCGCAGCATGTCGATAAATTCGACTGGATCACACTGGTCTATCGGAGGCATTTCAACCTGACATCTAGAGTGAGTGGTGTTTTACCAGTGTGGCTTACCCCGAGTACGGCAACAATCTGATTATCTAATCCTATCGTAACAACAACAATCTCATCACTCTGATAGGCACTGACCAAGCGAAACGCTGCTGTATAGAGCTAAATGAATAGCCTTACCTTTGCAATGCAGCTCGATCATCCTCTCCTAAAGGCGCTGTTGCTGCCCCGATCTTTAACCAATCGAGTGAGCCTTAAAGGAATAGCTAGGCTATCACACCTCGCTGGCTACTTCGCACCTTTCCCCGAGCTGAGCGGCAACACGGTAACCTGCCAGTGAGGGTTATGCTGCTGTGATAGTAGAGGACTGCCGGACAGTCTAGAGAGGACAGAGTTTCTGCTGGCGAGATACCTACGGCAAGAAGAACTAACGAGTGCTCACTAACGGTACGAAGGAAGAGATGGAAAACTTACAGGACGTGATGGAAAGTACTGTTGACTTTAGGTTTAATTTGCACAAACATTGATGTGAGTAAGTTACTCTGTGGTAGCTCATGTGGCTGTGTTAAGATGCAGTACTTCTTGTCTGGGAACCTAAGACGTCAAAAACCAATTCAAACGAGACGACGCTGAGAAACACTATTGCTTGAGGTAATGGTTGCGGTACTAATGAGTAGGTATAAGATCTCACATGGAAAAGGCGGGCACTAGGAAGTCGTAGCTCTGGCGTTGGTATTGGTGGTCCAAACACAGCATAGTGATGCAAAAGACATCTTTAACTGATCTGAGCAAGAACTGTTGCACTTTCCAAGAAACAGACTATGGAGTACTGTGGAGCATCTGCTAGCCAGAGATCGTCTGAGGCAGGAAGGGTTATCTTGTAGCTCTCTTCCTTGTTCTGTTTTGGCGTCACCGGTGAAGGCATACCATCGATTGCAGGGAGCTCAACCAGTCCAGAGATATTCCTGAGGGCTTTGTTCGCTTTGAGGCATAAAATACAGTGACGCTTACATGATAGCTTCCTCGAGTATGTCGGATGGGATGACGTCCTCTACTACTGAGGCCTGCGGAATGCCGCCCCATAGAGTCAGAACCCACGGAAGCACTGCTGCTCGATCCGACTGAAGGAACATACTGGAACTCCGGTCAATCGGCCTGCAACAACCTACACCAGAGCTGCCCTCTTGCAGACAATCAAGTATCGTGCTCATACTGAAGGTCTTCAAGCCGGCAGAGGCCTCAGTTTCTGAAAGGCACGCAACTGATGAGAACGGTACGCGCAGCGTACCTTGACAGCCCTCTGCATCCGAGGTAGTCTCCATTCCTTCTGCTGGTAACAGAGCCGGGCACCTAACACACCTGGATTTAATATAGTTAAGCAATCTTTGAAAGATAAGAACGAGCAATATAGATGGGAGAATCGGCCAAGTTGCCTGAGTAGTGAATCTCACATCATTGCCCGTGCGGCAAGCATGGCTTCGCCAATACCCTTTAGGGTATCCTTTTGAATGGCTAGGAATGCGTCGATCTTATCAACAAGCTCTGCAATCGGCAAAGAAGAAGTCTTCTGTCTGACTTGGCCCAACTCGAAGGTAACAAGTTTCACAGCTTTACAGCTCCGCGGTGAAGAGAGTCTCCAGGGCTTCCTTGAAATGATCTTTTGCTGCCTTCACGCCTCTATCAGCAATAGCCTCGTCCAATGCAGCAAGGGTTGCCAATAAAAAGGCGTTTATCTAAAGACACGGAGCCTCTGAGACAGGTTTTCTTGCGGTCGTAGCTGACATCGACTTTGCCGCCAGAAGTGTTGCCTTCTTCTATCTCTTCGGATAACGCTTCCCAAACGGCATCGAGATCGAGGGACCGTAGTGTATGCTGGAGCATATCTCCCTCCGTGAGACGGCTGTCGTGGCCTGCCCGGGGTGGGAGGTTCCACAAATGACTCTGGTGGCTCGAAACCTCACCCTCGCCTGCTGAACTCCTTCGACTTCCATTGTTCGACCCACCAGAGGTTGCCATGGCTCTGTGAGCCATCGCAGCGAACCTGCATGGAGATTCTGAATATAAGAACAACTGCATCAGTCGATACCGACTTTGACTTGAGCAAGAAATCGTAGTCCTCAAGATGGAAGCATTTGGTAAGAATGTTAACCTGTGGAGGTAGGATACACAGGTTGGTGATGTTAGTGTATCACATCGACATCAGAAGTGAGACACATCAGCCCTACAGCCTTGCCTGCTTCACCATTCCCGCAAGCATCTAATAAGACGCGTGAGCTGGACCCTTTATGATGAGCGTACTATTGCGTGGTTCTGCTACGAGAGACTTGTGTGTATCGTCCTGTGCAGCTATGAGCTCAGCTAAGAAGTATCTTCGGAAAACAGTGTCGTAGATGCATCCAAGAACTGCTCCCTACTGCCCGTAGACGTCAGTAATGACATCACTCTGGGCATCAAAGACTTCTACCAGATTGTCGTGGTCTTCTACGATCGCTGGGCGTACGAGAAGAGGCGGAAGAATCTCTGCCCGCGAGCTGTGGTAACTAGGAGTAGATTTGTTTTAGATTCAGGTGTATACTAATTTACATTGTATATCCTGACCTAGCCAATGGTCCGCCACCGGTGACAAGTGAATCTGATAGAGACCTTTCGAAATGACATCTACCGAAGGCAGGACCTTGAAGTTGGTGGAAAAGGTCAAGATAGGGTCGCAGTCCTAAAGTAAGTGCCTCGATGGCTATCTCGTTGTTGACATGCCTGATAGGTAGCTGCTGAACGCGCAGGGTAGACATGAGCAGCTCACAAAAGAAGATGGTTTATCTCTGGGTATGTTGCCAGGATCCACCGGCATGCTTCACGTAATACTGAAGGCTGAAGCGGACTCACGGCGGTGAAGCATCTGACAATAACGATTCTATTTGTCAAGGAATATCCTTGAAGTCAGAGCCTCGTGATATCGGAACCAACCAAGTAATGATGTGAACGTTATATAGCTGTTTTCTCACCTGAACCATAGCGAGTTGTATTGATATATATTATCATCCTCTGATAGGCATTTCCATTGATGAAATCTGATCGCCGTTAATGTACTATTCCTGGTATCTTCTATGTGTCACATTAGATTTGGACTCTCGTCACTGTTACTGCTTCCCTCTGTCCTGAGAACGCTTAACTTCCACCAAACAACAACCGGAGAAGTTGTGTCCCACGTTTTCGTTATGATGCATGTTTCATCGTGTGCTTCTTCAGCCATCCCTGAAAGCCATGGATTGTGTCTTAATACGCCTCAATTTGTCAATATACTATTGGATACTATAATGAAGCCTTTCGCACCTTCCATGCAAGCTGGATAGGTGTCCAAAGTGGCAAACCCGACTATTGATGCGTCATCGTCTTCGATAATGACGGATATCGACCTATTATGAGCTGCAGTATGCATGCCGTGTATTAACGCGCTTACGAGGTTTCTATCAGTTGCGAGATGTCTTCCAAATCACATTGATAGAATTTCTCAATTCGTGATTGAGCTGTCCGATCTGTTGATGCATCATTACTGATAATAACATTTTGTCATTGACACTTCACTGTGATCTCTAAACACGTTACCTTCTATAAAGTGCAATAATAGCTTTAATATCGGTTCGTCTAGCTCGCCGTACTGCCAAGCGTACATCTGCTGCTGTGTTCATCGAGTGTGTGCTATATTTAATTCCTACGCAGTACCTTTCCTAAACGATGTATGCTAAGGAATAGGATGGAAGTGATAATTTTCCTAGTTAGCTTCATATCGTAGTGATTGAAGAGAATACGTACTCTGAACAGCGCCGTACCATATTAAGATGAAAGTGCGCTCAGGCGCGCGCGACTCTTATTGTTTCCGCGCACGCCCCTGTCGCGCAAAATCGAATATCCTCCGCCATAAGCTTACTGGGCACCGGAAAATGCTACCGGCGCCCCAAAAATACCTCGCTCGCCCCAAAATTACTTTTCTGCCCCCTAAAATACTTACAAACTCCCTCGGCGCCTGCGGCGCCGACATGTCACTTTTACTTCTCTTTCGTTCATCTTTCCCATGCACATACGAGCCTACTTTCTACTGAACCTTAACCATTGATGGCTCCTCCTCAGAAAGATCATAAATTTCGCTCACTTCCTCGGTTTGTGTTGAATAGTTCAACA